>JAHWFP010139270.1:38879-58846 GCA_023313725.1 Lithobius niger
TTTTCCCGTCACCCATGGAGTGAGGCCCTAACGAACTATTTATTCTTGCAAAAACTATTGGACACAATTATTTCAAACTTATTACACGCAATAGATTTTCATTAAGGTGCACAGAAAAAATCAGATAAATGGATTTAATAGTTTCGGAGAACCATTTTCTTGTTGCTTTGGGAAAATTCCAATACCTGTCAATTTGTTGCATTGATGTCTCGTTGCTGCTGTTGGACCTTGAGATCTCGAAGTGTTGTAGCCAGCCAGCCCGATTACCCCGTCCCGCACATGCGCGGGCCTTCGTGTAAGAATGGCAGCTCTGTGAGCATGTCATTTTTTTGTCTCAAGCGGTCGTCGTGAACGGTCGATCGTTCTGCTGCGCTCTTGTTGGAATCATTCGTCCGGAACTTGGAACCTACGCCGATAAAGGGGTTTGGGCTAGCCCGACACCAACCATTCTTCACGGACACCAGGCTTACACAGGGTTCGCACAAGTCTTAAATTCCTTAAAAAGTCTTGTTTTTAAAGGGGTAAATTTAAGGCCTTAAAAAGTGTGGGATTTCAGCATTGTCGTTGATTGGTCTTAAGAGTCTGGAATTCAGAGAGTTTGCTTTATTAAAATGTCATTGTGTACGTTGTATCAACGGATGGTAATGCTTAGCTGGTTGACACAGTGGATTAGCTTATGTTACGGACGAGACTGAGTCACAAGTTACCTTAACGCCATTTTGGTCCAGGTTTAATGATTTTTCGGTGTTGAATTGCTCGCCTGCCAACTGGTACAGCTTAAGAAGGTATGGTAGTGAATTCTGACTGACTAGTCCCTAAATAAGTAAGCTAAATAGGGGAAGAAAAGATTCTAATTTAATTGGCCAAAAATGGTTCACATGTGGAATGCTTGGGGTTGATGATTGGAATGCCAGAAAAGGCTTCACTTAGTTACTACCCCTAAGTTGGTCGTTTAGGGCATGTAACAATTGGAATGAGCCTATGGGATACTTCAAGTAGTTACATGAATAGGAACATTAAATACATCGGATTTAGACAATCAGTTCTAGTAACAGACATTATTAAAGGCCAAAGATTATAATATGGTTCTTGCAGGGAAAGGGAGGACGGAGTAGTTCCAGCCGAGTGTCGCCAGGAGGTGGCGCTGCAGGCAGGAGGAGTACCGGAACCGCACCGACGCACCGGGACCAAAGGACGGGAGCCTCTCTTGGCTGCTCCAACCGACGTGCCGATGCAAAGCCCCGGAACCAATCGTGCTGCATGCGACGAACCCTGTCGATACAACGTACTATAATTAATAAACTTATTTGTTGGCTTTGCTATTAAACTTCAATTACCGCGTTCTTAAAAATTTTCTGTCGGCTGCTGGGTTGTGTCGTAGCTCTGAGCCCATCTGTCACAACGCTATCTTAGTGGAGTCTATTTTTAGCTTTCCGTCCTCCCTTCCCTCACAGGAATAATGTACTTGTCCGATCTCTGAGGAAAGCGACAAAATTAAAATTTGCAGAAACCCCCGTGTCACAGTTAATTTGGATAGTAGAGCTAGTTTTTATTGTAAAAAGTGGAATATTAATTTCTAACTTGCTTTTATCAACTTTTTTTTTAATGCGGGAATTTGGTTTGCATCATGCTTTTTTTTCTGGCCATGTGGCTTCATACTGCTGGTTCGCCCATCGTGCTGATGCTGAAGTATTTCTAACACGCTGGAAAAAATTAGTTGTAAATATGCAGTACTGTACTTGGTCCTTCTTTAATTTTCATGCCATTAGAATAAAGCCATAAGTAACTTACAACTGCTGGCAGTTTTTAGTCTTCAGTCGAGCCGTACCGGCTGAGAAGACTATTGCAACGACTTTGTCCATCCGTTTGTCTGTCCACGCTTTAAGCGCCAGCCCCCTCCCCCGATCCGTCTGTCCGTCTGTCGCTTTTTTCAACTTCGCAACGGTACCAGATATTGATGACCACTGTTTACGTTAGATTCAGTGTCAGAAGTTAGTTAAATAACATAGCAAATTAGAACATCGTTACCTCCTTATAGCTAATAGACTTCTTCGACGTAACTAAATTAAATAATAACATTTCATCGTCGAATTGAAATCCTAAGGAGTTGTGTTAATGCAGCCGTAAAAACAAAATATTTTAGCTTCGTTTAAAAGAGTCTTGTCACATTATTGCATGAATGAATAGGCTTATGGTCGAACTAAATTCTCCATTAGGCCCATCTTCTACATGAAACTAAAACTGCTGTTAAAAAAATTGGGCCTAAAAAATGAAAATTAGGTCTTAAAATCGCATTACCATGGCAACGTCAAGTTGTTAAAAGTTGCTGCTGGCTTTCTCAACAGCGTTTCTCCTGTTCCTTCCCTACTACCACTGATCTATATAGGCGGCGTTGCGCATTACGTTGTGACACTGTAACTGTTTGCCCGGAGGCATACTGTGTTGCAAAAATGAATAGGCTTAACGGTATACAATCCAAATCTCCGTTAGCTACTACTTATGAAATTAAAGTTGTAAATTAGGCCTAAAAGCTAACACATTTCTAACGGGCAATTTTGATGATTACTGCTTTTAGATTATATAATAGAGATATATATGATAGAGAAGTGTGCCTCACTATTGGTAGTGGCAAACTGTACAGAAGACCGGATGTGACTAGGTAGTCGCTGTAGCCGCTTGTTATTGGCATGTAGGTGCAAATTTTATTTATTTTCTTAAAGTGAGTGAACACTGAAATCCTCATTTCGGTAAATCTAGCTTTGCAAAACTATCGGCTAGTTCTTGTAGAAATTAGGAAACTGTTTTGTGTTGAAGTGCACGCAGTCAATATGACATAATTATTGAACCATTTGGTAACTGCTTAACTGGAAGAGTGGAAGGAGTATCTGGATGGAGTTTTTTTAATTCTCTCCTGTTTTGACACTGGTTTGTTGACGTAGAAGTATCACTGATGGATTAGCGAAAATATATGGGGGGGGAGTAAGTTGTGCACCCCCCCCCCCCCTTCCCCCAAGAAATGTTTAGCTATTCCCTTTAACTGACAGTTGCGTGTTGGGGGGGGGTATGCTCTTTCAAATGCCTGCCCAGCCAAAATTGCCCCGTAATACACAAACACTTTCAAAATTAACGATGGTTGACTTTCAAGGATCCATCATGCCCTCCGAACACGAAACACTAACGTGGAACAACACCTAATTAAAACATGTGATTTATGTGACTTTCAAAGAAGCGTTTATGAATCAATTTTGTTTGCCTAATTTATTGAAATATTAAAGTTATTAGTTACTAATTTATAAATTGACTTTCAAAAATCGCATAGACTAATACAATTATGATTTTACAACGTGATTTAAAATTTGGCCTTAAATTTCAGTGTGCTGTGTCTTAAAAACGCATAAAAAGTCTTAAATTTAGCATTTATGAAGCTGTGCGAACGCTGCTACACCTATGAAGTCAATCATGGCTCCCTTCCCGTTGCCTCTCGGGACCGATCCACCATCCGAAAGCTCCGCCAGCGAACTGCACTGTCTCCTGATGGTCTGAAGCCTCTCAACATTTTACTATCGTCTGTCCACTTCATATACAATGAAGTCTCCGTGGCTCCCCTGCCGTTGTCTCCCGGGACCGTTCCACCGTCCAAAAGCTCTGCTAACGAACTGCACTGTCGCCTTATGATGGCCTGATGCTTCCTGCAATCGTTTCACGTTCGAATGCTCAACTTGGCGATTCTTTGGCTCTTATCATATGCAATGAAGTCGCCGTGGCTCCCTTTCCGTTGCCTCCCAGGACCGATCCACCATCCGAAAGCTTCATTAACGGACTGACGCCATCTAACGCCTTGAGGACACCGTGATCCCTCCAACGGACCTTCTCCTCATGACAGCCTGACGCCTGGTGTGATCACCACAACCGAATGCTCAACATTGACAGTCAATGGCCTTTTGCTCGGCTCATCCACTATGAATGACACCATGGCTCCCTTCCCGTCGTTTCCCGGGATCGATCCACCTTGTTTTCTCCGCTTGATATACCATTCACCATGAAGACATCGTGGCTCCCTTCCCGTCGTCCTCCCGGGATCGCCCCACCACCTTTTCTTGCCGTACGGACTGTCTCCTCAGGGAAACCTGAAGGCCGGTGTTGGTTTCACGACCGAAAGCTATCCTTACGGATTATCACTTCTCACCTGCCTCACCTACAGTGAAGACACCGTGGCTCCCCTCCCGTCGCTACCCGGGATTGACCCACCGTCCGAAAGCATTGCCTCTTGGACTGTTCCTACAGGGACACAATCGTGACCCCTCGCCTGTAACCGCCTCAAATTGTACGGCTGTCCGAAAATTTCACTGAGCAATCAACCATGGACCAGAGTCCATGATCATTCACCAACCAACGGCCAATTTTGACAATTTGTTCCTCATGAAGACACTGTGGCTATTCTCGCACCGAATGAAAACCCTGCGAGTTGGACTTGTTCCACGTATAACAACGTAGCCTTTCTCCCGTTGTCTCCCGAGAACGACCTGACGCTCACCGACTGCCCGACAGCTTGTCGGGTGCCCTGTCCTCTGTGAAGACATCGCCCGAATACACCGCTTTAAGCCCCACTGCGTCCGAAAATTTGGTGTTTCTGTAACTCCCCGGGATCATTCCAGTGCCCCAAGCTTCCCACTTCGAACCCCGCCATTGTGAAGAACACCCAAGCTGCCCGAAATGTTTGCTGGTCGGACAATCTCCTCACACCCGTGAAAGCACCGTGGCCCCCTCCGGTTAAAAGCACTGTCCCGTCACGTCTGAGGAATTGACTCGCCGCCCGAAAGCCCTCTATGATGGTACAACCATCTCCTTTTAGCTGTATCCTCAAACCACCGCCCTCCATCAAAGACGTGAAGCCTTCCTTCACCCATTCATCCGCAAACGTTCTGTACCAAGCAGAACTCGCAACCCAAAACAGCTAAGACCCTGCACCCGAAACACCTGAAAGTCCGCCGCATTCCTCAACCCGCCAAGCCAACGACTCTACAACTCCACGCACATTGAGGCCCTTCCAACCCTTCCCTACAATGCGACCAGTCCATCCCTCTTCTGGCGAGACGCCAAGGTGAATTTCCGTCCTTCCACCACTGCGCCGTCTCGTAGCGATCTGACGCATCGCTTTTTTTTCCCCGCCTGTTTAGCGTTTCTCCCACCCTGTCAACATGGTGAATACAAAATGTGTGAAAACCTTAGCCGACGATAAAGAAGTCGACGAATTTTTTGAAAGAATCCCAACCATTGACGATAGAGGAAAATGCCTGTGTCCAGGCCTAACCAACCCGAATAGACTTGACCCACACACCCATGTATGCCAGTATCACGGCAAGTGTGACTACTATCATAATCCCTGTCCGATATGTGGCACGATTCCCCACAATCAGTGGCACATAATTGCCAGTATGCAGCTTGCGTCTGCAGCATACAAAAGACAAAAATTTCTTCATCAAGAACTACTCCAAGAGTTACACAATGAATCACCAGGCCCGAAGCCAACTCCACCCAAAAGGAGGAAAAACCAACCATCCTCAACCCTTTCAAAAGCACCACTAACTCCCCGGAATTCACGTTCCAGTTCACCACTCGTAACCATGGACACCCCAGATTCAGCTTTTTCAGTTTTTTCTTACACCTCACAGCCTCAAGCACCACCACAGGAATTTAATGTGAATTCACGCAAGTGCCTGACGTCATAACTCTTGAAAGTGAAAGCACGTTTTCACCCATAATAGAAGAACCCCCTTCGCAACACGATATGGAATCTCCTTACCCCATCCCGAAATTGCCGCAGCGCCCCACTCCCCCTCACCAGAGGGAAATGACGGAAACAGAGACATAGACGACGATAAGGCTTCAACAACCTCTTCTTCTCCGCCGAGAAAAGAAGACAAAACAAGCTCCGCACACCCACATGACACGACCGTACAAGCCCAACAAACAAGTGAAAACAGCAATTTGTACGGACTAGATTCTGACACTCCTGGTCTCAACAGTCTCACCCTCAAAAATCTACTACGCCACAAACTGAAACTAACGGGAAAACAAAAGTTCCAACTCTCAAAAGAACACCCACAGCGTAGATAAGAGCTTTCACGCCCTGAAAGGTGAAATTCAAAAACGTACAGAAACAATACAAACTCTGCAGACCAAGAATGCTCAGCTCCTTCAAGCCTTCGCAAGTCATTTGCTAAGTCAAGCCCTTTCTGAAAGAACACGACATCCAAACCTCACACTGGGAAAAACACACCTGTTACACTCCGAACTTGGTGTTTCATCTCCCTCACCATAAAATTCAAAACGTCTTACAAACCTTCACGCTTCTTGCACACACTGCAGACCTGCAAAACGCGGGACCCAAGAATTATGGCTACGTCACTCCCCCTGAATCTTGTAATTGCACCTCAGGGCTCGAATTGTCTTAAAAAAATTGCATAGCAGAAATGCGATACAAAATGCAAATTTGCGTAGCAGTCACGAAAAAATGATGAGCAACTTTTAAAGAATAATTTATTTAGTAAAAAAAATACAAAAAGTTTACTTTATTTGAAACAATAGCCATTTTTGTTTCACTTTTACTTTCCTACACGCACAAATGCTTGGTCAAGATTATGGCATCCGATGCATGTTAAGACTATTCTGACCCGTGTTTGGGTAGGACCAATGATTTTCCAGAATCCATGTGCGACGCTTGGCCTGCCTATAAAGTAGGCGGGATTAGCATTTCCGTGTCAGCCAACACGATCATGACTACGCTGTTATGTTGTCTCGTTTAATACAGTTGCGTCGCTAAACTGCGATACATTATTCAATTTTGCATCGCTAAAGTTTAAATTTGTGGTGCAAATTGCGATGCGATACCGCTCATTTCGAGCCCTGCACCTGCCTGGGAAGAAACACCACCCACCAATGACACGGAATCAGGAAACCCATCGCCAACCAAAGATCTAACGATCACCGAAACTTGGGAATCCCTTACCTCATCCTGTGCATATCACGACCTCCTAGCCTTTTCAATTTGGCAATATGACAATTCAAGTTCATTTGTACCACAAGCTGATGGACTACGCAAATTTCTAACAACCAGACCCACGATCTACCCTGTGAACTATGCAGATCAATGGCAAAGGCATACTCCATGGGCATTCGAAATCACATTTAACGCTAAAAATTTTTTTTTTTTTTTTGCGAGGGTGAAAAATACAATACTGTCACATCCACCCTGCCTCCCCTCTTGAGTCATCTTATGGACAATCGAGAGAGACAAAAAGATGACATGCTCACGGAGCTGCCATTCTTATAGGGAGGCCCACGCATGTGCGGGACGGGGTAACCGGGCTGGCTGGCTAGCTGGCTGGCTGGCTGGCTGGCTGGCTGGCTACACTTCGAGACCTCAAGGTCCTACAGCAGCATCAAGACATCAATGCAAAACCCCCCCGCAAAAGAAAGAAATTTAGCCGTCCTTCATGGGGGCTGGCAAATTTCCGTTTCTAGTTGCCTTGAAAATATCATTACCTTTTTTAATAGCATTCTCCTTCTCCAATGCTGTTCAATACTTGAGAAAACAAACGGAGATGTCTTTCCGGTTCGCTACCTACTGCGCAGCCTCTATCATATAAAAGCCGAAGCGGTAGAGCTCACCTTTTCTTGTCTAGCGTCCACGCTGTTCACTTCGCGCCGTGAAACGTCGAGCCTCCGCCTTCGTTTCTACCCTCTGCTTCCGCCTTACGACGCCGAGGGCCAAGGGAACACCACGGGACGATTCTTCCTCCCATACTCGGCGTTCTGCTTCACTGGTCTTTGCCCCTCCGGCTGCCGAGAAGTGGAAATTCTTGAACTTACTACAGAACAGGATTCTTTGGAGCCTCCGCCTCCGAATCCCCTCCATTCTGAATCATTCCCTGCACCATGCGATCCCGCAGCCACATCTCCCATACCGTGCAGCCAGCCGCCTCCGGCAAGGGATTTACGGTCCTTAACTGAGGAACTCTCCGCACCAAAGAACGGTATGCCTGACTCAAACTTCAATTCAAAGCACGGAAGGTAGCGGCCAAGTTGGCCTCCTCCGTCAGCCCTCATGTCACACCATTGGATTTGTCTTCCCGTTCCTCTGAGCACTCTACCGCCCGTCGTGCCAACGAGCCCCTCACATCTTCTTAGGTCCACTCTCTTATGAATTCTTCCCTCCGCACTTTCAGGCGGAAGGCACCTACAGCAGACTATACCTCTTCTATTCCCAAGCGTCATTGCCCTTCGGTAGCGGAGGTGGGTCCCTCTACTTCCCCTGCCGCTCCGCCTCCACCCTTCCGGCTCCACCTCAGCTTCCGTCACCAGGTCCTTCCGAGATTCCACTTCCCGAACTTATGAAGACATTGAAGGAAATCATTCCGGACTGTTTCCTATACAAGCCCTCTGTAGCAACCGACTCAGCCTCCAAGAACAGGGGTCTATCCACAGGCTTTGGTTTTGGCCTCCGGGATCAACTTCCTCATCAACCTCAGCTCGTAGGTCAGTCAACGACGCTCCTAACGACTCTGCTCCGCATCGGTGGAAACCTTCTTCGCAACGGAGCACCTCTTGAACTAGACAAGGATCCACCTCCGCCTCATCCCGGCCGTAAAACTACTTCTTCCGTCCTATTGGCAACGGTACGGCCAACCCACGCAATTTCGATACCTACCCTCAGTCAGAGTTCCTGACGGCCGACGCCAAGTTGGATTTCGGCTCAGCCCTCTTCTTTCCTCGTTGAGCAGCAGTCCCTGTCATTGTCCTCCGCATAATGATCGCATCCTCCGCCTAGGCCTCCGAGCTGCATTCCAAGCGGACGTCTTCAGTACGGCGGCTAATGCACTATGCACTCTACACTGACCCTCCGGATGACACCCGCCAACTGACGTTCCTCATCAACCAAGTCTTCCGCAAGAGTTGTTTTGCTACGTATCATGCCATGAACTGGTTTACACGAGCCCTCTTCAACTCAACTCTTTTACTGCGAGAAGTTGCATTCAATATGCCAACAAACCTCCACGCTTCAACACGTCATCTCCTCCGCAATCAGCCCATCCATGAATCAATCATTGTTCCGAGGCTTAATACCAAAAGTGCCCCCCCCCCCCACGGGGGGAGCGCACGGAAGCCTCGTCATACCAAGAATCGCCAAGTGTGATCCTCCGCCGGATGATCGGAAAACCAGCAGACCTTCCGAACACCTTCCGCCTTCGGCTCCGCGTTCTGCCTCTGCCTTTCCATTCCGAACCCAGGGACGCGGATGTGCCCGCTCCCTGGGACGCCCCTCCAACCCCGATCAGAGACACCGATCTACCTCCCACCCTGACGCAGGGGATGTGACAATTATTGACATTCCGCCTCCCCCACAAACTGTAGGGGGACGCCTTCGTTACTTTGCCAAAGCCTGGCAAACAATACCTCCAACCCAGTGATTCTATCGTCTCACAAGGCTTCAAACGGAAGTTCCTTCCAAGCCCTCCGGTGCAAGATCCACCATGGGACTCAGAACCCCGTTCTTCCGCTTCTCTTCGAATTGAAATAATGTCCCTCCTTCAGAAGGAAGCCATTCGCATTCTACCACCTCCGTTCACCCAGGGGTTTTACAGCAATATATTTCTTTGCACGAAGAAATCGGGCGGAACTCGCCTGATCTTCAACCTCAAACCCTTCAATCATTTCGTTCACAAACCACATTTTCAAATGGAAACAGTATCCTCCATCCGCGAATCCCTCCAACCCAACGACTGGACAGTTTCCCTCGACCTGGCCGACGCCCACCTTCATATTCCGCTTCATGCCTCTGTCCGCCATCTCTTCCGTTTCTTCTGGACGGCACCGTCTTCGAATATCTTTGCCTACCGTTCGGCCTAAATGCAACTCCGCGAATCTTTACCATGGTCTTGCGACCCGTGCTGGCCTACCTCCACCAACAAGGCATCCGCATTCACGCCTTCCTCGACGATTGCCTCCTTCCGCATCCTCAACCAATAACCCTAATCAGCAATCTAAATACCGCCATGTCTCTTTTTCATCACCTAGGCCTAGGCTTAAATCTCCAAAGGTCGCGCCTCCGCCTTGCTCAAACCTTTGTTTTTCTAGGAGTGCTTTTCAACCTCAGCGCAGCTTCCGTCATGCCATCCCCAGAATGCATAACATCCCACCTCCGTTCCGCTCAGGAATTTCCGCACAAACTCTCCACACCTTCCAGGACCTTGTCTCCGCCATCGGAACTATCTACTCTTTCGCGGACCTCGTTCGCTACGGAAGATGAATGGCACGCCCACTACACCATTATCGCTCCTCCCATTGGGGCGACCCCCGCACTGCCCTTACCCTCCCGCCTCAACAACTGGACTCATCCTTCCCTTCCGATACTCTTTTGTGGTGGATGGACATCGTAAATCTCACTGCAACAATTCCCCTCCACGAACCACCTCCTCACCGCCACCTGTTCACGGATGCTTCCCAGAAAGGTTAGGGAGCCCACATCGACAACCACAGCCTCCGGCTACTGGACGACCGACGCAACGGAACACATCAACCATTTGGAATTACGAGCAGTCCTTCTCAGCCTGCACCACTTCCAACAATATGTTACGGGGCAGGTAGTACAAGTCCACATCGACAACACCACGGCTGTGGCCTACCTCTGCAAGAGAGGCGGAACTCGTTCCCTCACCTTACATCCAATCACTTCCCAAATATTCTAATTTTGCATCCTCCATCATATTTGCCTCTCCCCCTCCATATCCTAGGATCATTGCATGTAGTAGCCGACTCCCTGTATCCAACAGTCTGCCACACTCTCTTCCTCCTGGCATCACCCGTCAGTAGACCTCTTCGCCACGAGATTCAACACCAGACTTCCCTTATTCGTCAGCCCCCTTCCGGATCCCTGAGCATGGGCTGTCGATGCGCTGACTCTCAATTAGAATCAACTTCACGCATACGTGTTTCCACCTCCGCGTCTTCTTCTGCTTGTCCGCCGCAAGATTGCCAATTGTCACGGACGTTTTCTCCTGATCGCACCGAACTGGCCCGCCGCACCGTGGTTTCCGCTGCTTCTCAGCCTCCTCATCCACTCTCCTCGCCGACTGCCGGACCGAGCTGACCTCCTGTCCCAGAGTAACGGACGGATTCTCCACCGGAACCTACAGGCACTACGTCTTCACGGGTGGCTACTATCATCCGACTCCTCCGTGCAACAGGCATTTTTGAAGACAAGGCCTTCCGCATCGCTTCCCGGGCCGTCTGCTCCACTACCAATGAAATATACGACAGCCACTGGCAACGGTGGTTTCATTGGTGTATCACTGAACAAGTTGATCCAGTCGGTCCCCCTATGCATGACCTCCTCCGCTTTTTAACATTCCTTTTCAAAAGTGGGTTACGAGGCTCTATAATTCTAGTCTTCCGCTCCGCCTTAAATGCTGTCTTCAAAGCGGCTGGGAATACTGCCCTTCTCACTGACTACAGGATTTTGTCGCTGATCCATTCCTTCCATCTGGATCGTCCGCGTATCGGCAAGCAATTCCCCGACTGGGATCTGTCTATTGTCCTCGCGGCCCTCCTGGCCCCGCCATATGAACCAATGGCTTCCTCACGACTCAGCCATCTTACAAGAAAGACCATGTTCCTAATAGCCTTGGCCGCATGCCTCCATTGCAGTGAATTACAGGCACTATCAGCAACCGAAAAAGACTGTTTTTTCCTCTCGGACTGTACCGGTATTACACTCACTCCGCGCTTGTCGTTCCGGGCAAAAACTCAGAAGCCTACTGAGCGCACTCATCCCTTCATCATCCCCTCTCTCTCCAACATACTTGGGGACGATGAAGAACGTGCCTTATGCTCGGTAAGAATCATCCGCTTCTACCTAAAAGCATCCAAACCTATTCGCAGGGAACGTTCTCAGCTTTTCCTTCCGTTTAACAACAAAGTAGGATTTACGTCTACTCGGATGATTGCTACCTGGCTCAAAAGTGTCATCAACTGCGCCACGGAAGGCATCAGAGTTGCGGCCCACGTACTACGAGCAATCTCCACTTCCTGGGCCCACTACAGCAACATTCCTAGCTCCGAAATTATGGAAGCTGCCTCCTGGAGACATCCTGCTGTCTTCACATCACACTACCTCCGGGACATGTCCCATCAAGCGGAGGCTCTTTACCGCATTGGGCCATTCATTGCCTCCCGACGCATGCTTTAACCCCTTTAACACACTTTGCCATTCTGTGAAGGGAACCGGTCGCTACCTGAGGGGACTCCTGTCAAATGGCACCCGCCGCCTTGACGAAGTCTATGGGAATGTTATTAAAAAAGGTAATGGATATTTTCAAGGCAACTAGAAACTCCAAAATACCAGTGTTACCTAGTTGATTTTGGTTTCTATTGCCTGTTGAAAATATACATTACCTTGCTCCCGCCCTCCTCCCCTCTAGTCGCCATTTGGGCACGATAGAGGTGTCGAAAAGGTGAGCTCTACCGCTCCGCTTCGGCTCTTATATGATGGAGGCTGCGTAGTAGAGAAGTGCAGTAGGTAGCGAACCAGAAGGACATCTCCATTTGTTTTCTCTAGTATTAAACAGCATTGGAGAAGGAGAATGCTATTAAAAAAGGTGATGTATATAGGCAATAGGCAACATGCAATAGGAACCAAAATCAATCAGGTAACACTGATATTTTGGAGTTTTTTTTATTGATCGTGTTCACGTTCCTCTCTGTTCCAGCCACCTCTGTTGCCCACGTTCCCTGCGGACGGGGATGCATCTTTACTGCTTACCCATTCCCCTCGTCCGATCACCGAAGTTAAGCAGCATCGGGCCCGATAAGTACCTTGCGGCTGTTGGTCGCTTACAGTCGGCTTGCTCTTTCTATCACCTTGCCGTGATAGAACATCATACATCGATTCCGGTCTCCTTCCACAAGCAGATTTACGTTCCGCCTTTCCGACTGGGCCCCCTAACGATCCTCGGTTCCGGACCGGGGGGGGGGGGGGGGCACATCTACTTCCACAAGCATTTAGGCTCTGTACCATTTCCTACGGAACGTCTTGCCTACCCCTTCCAGGGAACCGCTTTTTTTCAACCTGTTTGCTGCTATCTTCCAACTTGGCGGATTCGAGCCAAGTCCCGGGCCTGCGTTGCTCGTCCAGGTCCGGTTCGTGAACTGAGTTCTTTGCTTCTCAGCCTACAGCTATCATTCCGGGTACTTCCTCACATCGTACCTCCGCTTGATTCCGCCTCTATGAGGCGACCAGTGGGCCGGGACCAGGCCCTGGCATCGGGCCTGGGCCCTTTGGCGACCCACTTTCTACTGTCCGCCTTGATTCTACACATGCCACTGTTCCGTCTGCACCACTGTCCGTCTGCAGCTACTTAGTTACGGTTCCTCTACGCGGACCGTCGTCTCGATTCCATTACTGTTGGATGTCAGCACACCAGAACTGAGCCCCTACACGATCCGCTGTCTTCCTGCCTCACCGCACACTTGTATCCTGTTTATTTCCAAGTGCCGCCTTTGTCGGACTGAGGTTCGGTCCGAATCAGCTTCGTACTATGAACAACAAGGTTCGGGCTGGTCCCTTTTACGGACCACGTTCCGCCATCCACCTACATTCATGATGTTAGTACGTTGGTTCCTGAAGGGGATCATCAACTCCACCTTTCACCTCCAGGGCTTTGACCGGGCCACAACAACCGGTCTATTCTCTTCTTCATGAATAAACAAGACTTGAAGTTCGGGCCCAGGCTTGGCCGGGCCCGACACCTTTTTTCTACGTTCCGTTTCATCTACGATCGCTTCGCCATTCTTCGTTCTTGGCTCGCGATTTGGGCCTAGGCTGAAGGCCGGGCCCAGTTCTTTTTTCTTCATACGACCTTCGGTTCCTTGCCTTTCCGGCAGAAGATCTTAGTTGTTCAGGACCGTTCCTACATAACTCCCAGCCGCTCTCCTTTCCAGGCGATTCCCTTTCTGTACCATGCTGTTACCTTTCAAAACGGACTCTGTCGTCTTCGGTTGCCTGCCCTACAAGTCTCAAGACGTGCTTCGTCACCACACGGTTCTGGCCTCTACCACAGACCCTCCTGTTCTATGACTTGCAATTGCTTAGGTGCGCCCGTGCACTTGGTCGCATAGGGTTAGAAACGCGGTCTCAGTGCCCAGGCCCAGCACCTCAAACAAACCAACACTCTACTCTCCGTCTGGCTTTCAGACGTTCCTTGCTTTCCGACACCCTGGCCGCTGGCGTATCTTTTGTTTTACGAACCGGTTCTTGACGTCCGGGCCTTAGCCTCTGGCCGGGCCCGGTACCTTTTTTCTTCTTCACTTTTCACTCCCGGTTCACTAACTTAAAGGACGGGATCCCCTCGAACGCTCAGTGTTACCAGCAAAATCATATCGGTGTCTCAAAAAGATCTCCGTCCAAGGTGTGCACTTCGATGATCACCGGGCTGCTTAATTCACATCGGTTCCTGATTACCTTCCGTTGTCTTCATCAAGCTCTTTGGCCCAGGCGGACCATCGCCGTTCCTCTGGTCCGCCACTATTCCTGATTCCTTTCTTGACGGAAGAATTTTGAAACGGTCTCCCCGGTTCCTCGCACGTTACTTTCTGCTCCGCATCATACCCTTTCAGTCATCAACTATCGCCTTGTCAGTGGAAGGGGAAGGGGCATATGCTCACCTTCTCTCAACAAGGATATAGCTATATAACCATCTATCCGCCCGCCCCGAAACTTGCTCCTACCAGCTTCCTTTCTTCAAGCTTTTCAGAGCGTTGGATTCTGGGCCTGGTTCCTACCCGATGGATGGAGTTCACTCTACTTCTTGCAGAAACTGGCGTTGGCCTCAGCGGTACATTCGCCAGTTCCCAACGAGGATCATCATTTGGATTCCTGATTCCCCCCTCCTCCCCTTTGGCCCGAATTTTCAACGCCGCTTCTTATTACCCTCAGACCGGGCCCGACACCCAGCTCTGAGCCCTTTACAGACCGAATCTTTTGTCGAATACCTCCTACAAAACGGCCTCCCATGCGTCCGGCACCTCCAATTCCGGAAACAAGCCCCACCTTCCGGGCCGAATCCCTTCAGCGATACGCACAACTCAGCTCACCAATCCTCTGGATTGTCCCGTCCAACCTGCGTAGACTGGGACTACCGTTCTGTTATGTGCCCTTGCACTGCCTTTCCTCTTCTTTAAGGACCCACGACCCTGGCTTGCGACCGGGCCCGGTACCCTTTTCTCGTCATCTTACCTCCAGTTCCTGGTCTCTGGACCAGAAATCTCTCAACCACTCACACAGTCAAGCCGTTCTCCTTCCCGTCGATTCCACCTTTTGTAGCGTAACGCCTTGCCTTCCAACACTCCTGCTGGGGAAGACTGCTATGTATAACAAGGTAATGTATATTTTCGTTTGTGCAAACAAAAACTAAAATCAACCAGGAGACCCTGGTATTTTAGTTTTACATCGTGGTTACTGTTTTAATTTTTTAATGCTATGAAACATCATCTTTCTTGTGATTTTCAACGACAAACTAAAACAAGCGTTCACGTGAAATCTGACGTGAGCGGCGGCGGCCATGTTGAAATCGTGCACCAAATCAGTCACATGGTGCTGGCCGGCCAGTGAGGGAACGCGATCTTCAAATGCTTTGGAAAGTTAGCTTGAAACAACTAGAAACGGCCTACCTACTACAGTCTGCCTGATTGGCCAATGCCAAATGGCCACCGAGAAAATATGTTGAGGCCTGGATAGAGGGGAATTCCAGCTTTCCAACGAATCCAAGATGACGGGTCCCAGTCAAAGGGCTCGGCTGCTAGCGCTGATCAAAAGTGACCAATTTTCTGCTTTCTAACTTGGGGAAAGAGAATGAGAAGGACATTTTTAGTTTTTAGGGAGTCTACACTCCGTACATTTCAAGCCTATCCCTATGTCCATGACACCTCTGTGAGCAGCGCTATTCGAAATTAATGTGCTTTTTATAAAATTGTAACGACATCGGTAACAACGTTTTTCGACCCGCACTTTTCTTTCAAAGCGTTGATGTATATATACATCGTTACTGCATTTAGGATGATTTTTTTGGACACATATATACGTTCATACTGCTTAAAACGTTAAGGCTGCACCGACACCACATACGATCTATTGCCAATATTTGTGGTATTGGTATTGGCAATTTTCGCTGAAATATCCATAACTCTGGAACCGTTCGAGATAACGGCATGCGGTTTGCGGCGTTTTGCTCAAGAAATCTCGGAGCATAACTATTTTAACATTTTTTATTTTAATAATTATTGGACTTTTGAAGAAAATGACACCATTGATAAAAAAAAAAAACCCTTGGAGATTAAATTTTGGATATCGGTACCGGTATCGGCAAAATTGTTAAAACTGGATTGGTATCAGATCAGTCTAGTTGGTATCGGTGCAGCTTTGGTGATTATGAAAGTTACATAAATTATTTTACTTAAAGAAAAAATTTCCTTATTTTTTCAGTTACTCCTGGTATGTCGCAGTCTACCCGACAACAGCCAGGGGTGGGGCAGCTGCAGAAGACGCCAATGTTTTCTATTTTTCAAGAGAATGAAACACCTAAAGCGTTGCCTACTCAAGTGAATGACGTCACTCCTTTACCTCTTGTTCATGAGAGAGTAAAAGAAAATGTGCAGAATCCAGGAAAATGGAGTAAAGCTAAGGTAATCACTAGGTCTTTACTTAGAACTTTCTTGCTAAAAATTGGGTAAGTATTGGAAAACAATTAATTATTACCTAAAAATTTGTCTTTTTAACATCATTTCAAGCCATACAATTCAGTTTTATATCTAGACACTGGGCTAGTTGTACTGTATTCAGAACTACTATTTACATGACGCTAACAGTTACTTCAACTGAATTTATAGGTCTATGTTGGTAATGTAAAATATATTTTCTTATTTGTCAAAACATCTTAACCTGTTAATTTAGCATTACATTGTCCCAATGTGATGTTCCCCTGGAGATTTCATAGTTGTGCAACCGCTTGCTTGCATGCCCTACTGCGCCTGAACTCTGTTTACATTTCGTTTCCAGTCCAATACACGGTTCCAATTCGAAGCTGCCGCTGTTTGCTATATTTTGTCGATTGGTTCACCCTTGCCCACTGTATCACTCAGGCCGTTCTTTACACGCAATCTTCCATTCAACTTCGAGTTCGCTCGCAAGTCTTTCCCAATCAGATTTGTAATGTTAGAAAATGATGGGCCTTGCACTTTCATAAGCGGAATCTGCCTGTTTTCGTGCATCTTAATCGCAATGGATTCAAGGCATCTTAAATGGTTGTCCCATTTCGAGTTAGATTTAATCAGTGTCACCGATTTACCCCACTCAACATCATGCTGCCTCTCCGTGCAATGGACTGCAATGCCGTTATCGATAGCATTATTTCTAACATTCGCCATATGTTGGCTGAGCCTCGTTCGTATTCCTTTTCTAGTCTCGCCAATGTACACAGCATTGCAGTCCTTGCACGGTACTCTATACACTCCTTCTCTGGAGTTTTGTACTCGTGCTAGTTCTTGCTCATCCCTGGCTTTTTGGGTCACCTTTGGTCGCAACATTTTTTCATTCTCATGGTGTTGGCCCTTCCTTTGTATCTTCTTTCCCAGTCCTCCTTCGTTCTTAATAAATGCTCTGAAGCCATTCTTTCTAAGTTCTTGCTGAATTGGGCAACTAACCCCCTCAAGGTAGGTGAGTGTCACTCTTGGTTTTATATCCATGGTTGGATCACTCGTGGTTACACTTTTACTTCTCTCTCTCTCTCTCTCGCCTGCCTTTGCAGGGCTCGAAATAAGCGGTATCGCATCGCAATTTGCACCACAAATTTCAACTTTAGCGATGCAAAATTAAATAATGTATCGCAGTTTAGCGACGCAACTGTATTAAAGGAGACAACATAAGAGGCTAATCATGAGCAAGGTGGCTGACACGGAGATGCTAATCCCTCGTAATTTATAGGCAGGCCGAACGTCGCACATGCATTCTGGGAAATCATTGGTCCTACCATCACCTTCGGCATTTAGTTGGTGGTGCTTTCGTTTCAGACACAGGTCAAAATAGTCTTAATGTGCATTGGATGCCATAGTCTTGACCAAGCATCCGTGTGTGTAGCAAAGTAAATGTGAAACAAAAATGGATATTGTTGCAAATAAAGTAAACTTTTGTATTGTTGTTTTACTAAATAAATTATTCTTTAAAAGTTGCTAATTATTTTTTCGTGATTGCTATGCAAATTTCTATTTTGTATCGCATTTCTGCTATGCAATTTTTCTAAGACAATTCGAGCCCTGCTTTGCTACAGCTTTCGCTTTCTTCATAAGTCCATTAATCATTCCACCCGGGTACCCTAAGCTCAAGAATTTACCTTTGGCCAACTCAAGATGTGGATTGGCAAGATGCTCGCTGCTCGAATTTGTGGCCAACCCGAACAAACTCATTGAGGGCAATGTCCTTCAGTTGTACTTTTGGGTGACCTGAACGGTAGGGGATGCCTCTCATGGTAGCCGTTGGTTTCTTGTATGGTTCATACGAAAAGGAATACGAACGAGGCTCAGCCAACATATGGGGATTGTTAGAAATAATGCTATCGATAAAGGCATTGCAGTCCATTGCACGGAAAGCCAGCATGATGTTGAGTGGGGTAAATCGGTGACACTGATTAAATCTAACTCGAAATGGGACAACCATTTAAGATGCCTTGAATCCATTGCGATTAAGATGAACGAAAACAGGCAGATCCCGCTTATGAATGTGCAAGGCCCATGAATATTACAAACCTGATTGGGAAAGACTTGTGAGGGAAGCTCGAAGGTGAATGGAAGATTGCGTGTAAAGAACGGCCCGAGTGATAACAGTGGGCAAGGGTGAACCAATCGACTGAATATAGCAGACAGCGGCAGTTTCGAATTCGGACCGTGTGTTGGACTGAAAACGAAATGTAAACAGAGTTCAAACTTACCTTTAAGGTGCCTGATGACGCTACAGTTAGTAGTTAAAAATGTGCAGTTAGTTGACTATCTTCGTTGTGAAAGTGTGCGTTTTTGTGAGTCTCGTGGGACATTTTTCAATCGTTGTAGTTTTTCACAGTATGATGAATAACGGTCTTTTACTGATTTTTAACAATCGGTCAAGAATCAAGACTGATGTCTTCGTCTCGTGACACCAACGTGAATTCACAACACGGATGCAGATTCTCACAAGGTTCAACTGAACCAGCTCGTCTCGAACAGTTAGTCTCGACTACAGCTATCAACACACGCTCATCTCATTCATGGCTACAAGTTTTAAGTGATGAGTCAAGACAGAACCCGTTTTCACCTGGCTGACCCCACGTCTCGAGCGAAATTCAAGACAACGGTTGCTGCCCACTGCTGCTCATCTCACGCTTGGCTAAAACCCACGTTTTGAGTGAAGAACCAAGACGGAAGCCGTTTCCACCGTTTGCTGCTTGTCTCGGCTGTGGCTGACCCCACGTCTCGAGCGAAAATCAAGACAACAGTTGCTGTGTACTACCGCTCGTCTAACTAGTGGCTAAAACCCACGTTTTGAGTGAAAAACCAAGACTGAGGCCGTTTGCACCTCTTGGTGCTTGTCCCGACCCTGGCTGACCCCACGTCTTGAGTAAAAATCAAGACAACAACTGCTGTGTACACTCATACTCGTCTCATTCGTGGCTAGAACCCACGTTTTGAGTAAAGAATAAAGACAGGACCGTCTCCACCGTTGGCTGCTTGTCTCGACCACGGCTGACCTCACGTCTCGAGTAAAATCAAGACAACACTTGCCGTCCACTCTGATCTTCGGCTTATCCGTGGCTAAAAACCATACTTTAGAGTGAAGAGTCAAGTCAGATGACGTTTTCACCTTTTGCACCTTGTCTCGACCGTGACTT
>JAHWFP010139271.1:0-14184 GCA_023313725.1 Lithobius niger
GGTTGAATGATATCACTACTTTGAAAGGCCGACCCTTTTTGTAAACTTGGCGGCTTCTCTTACCAGTTTTGGTTTTGGGTGGATATCACGACTTTCATAGGCCTGTGAATGACCAAAAAATCCCACGGTGTAACTGTCACCCCAACCTTTTTTGTCTGGAGGTATTTTATTGTATGAATGTTCTCATTCATAATTTTCACATTTTCTATTGTCATTCCAAATAAATTAATAACAAGCGTAACAGTATGATAATTGCAAGGACCTAACCAACATCTACAAATCACTTCTGGAAAATTTGCATACAACCATGATTTGATGTAAATTGTCACACCAAATATGTGTCAATTCTTCAGACCTTTCATTTCTGTCTTTGTCAGCTTGAAATCGTCTCTGAACATAAAAATGTATAATGCATAAAAAAAGCGAGCTATAAACATAGCTCTGTGGATGGCACCAGGCTGGGAACAGTACACTCCACGAGGTGATGTGTCTCCCAGAAACAGTAGTGTTAGCTCCAGTAGTTCTTCATAATTGTCTAGAGATAGAGTCTCTTGAAGTTGTTCAGCACGAAATTTATTCATATGATTTTTGACTTCAGCCACAGGATTACCTACATCTTCATTAGCTAATCCTAGTTTATGATGTTTGTTGAAAACATTACACCATTAGGAATTGAAACGCTTGAATAAAAGAATACTTCTTCTAGCATGATTTCATGTATATGATGATGACATGCCAGATATGAAACTTCTTCTTCCAGTTTGAGAGTACAGGCATAGATTAGGAAGTTAACTAGATATACCGTCTTACTTCTTCCCGTCCTACGCGGAGCTCTGGCGGTAGTTGCGGCTACTAACACCTCTGCTAATGCATTGCCTTCTGCTGCTTCGA
This sequence comes from Lithobius niger, assembly GCA_023313725.1. Classification (NCBI taxonomy): domain Eukaryota; kingdom Metazoa; phylum Arthropoda; class Chilopoda; order Lithobiomorpha; family Lithobiidae; genus Lithobius; species Lithobius niger. Next base: position 892 of record JAHWFP010139271.1, read on the forward strand.
AGGCAAAAGCATTAGCAGATGTAATAGTAGCCGCAACTACCGCCAGAGCTCCGCGTAGCACGGGAAGAAGTAAGACGGTATATCTAGTTAACTTTTTAATCTATGGTACAGGCACCATTCTTCTTGCCAGTGTTGCTTACCATAGTATCAAACTTGAATGCTTTTATATCGTTTTTGATCTTCCAGTCAGTTATTTGGTCCATTATAGGCATCTGATATGCCCTTGCCAGTGCCTGGTGATAACTTTGGATTTTTTAGAAAATGATCTCTTCCTGATTCAGAAATGATTATTTGAAAATAATCCACTTTTTCATAGCCAGAAAAGTCTTGCATCAATTTCACGTCCCAATGCAAGGTGAATGGCTTATTTGCTTTCAATTCATTCTTAAGTTATACTGTTCTTGTTTCTGTATGTTTTCAGACATAGAGAAAACATATATTATATTTGTAATTAATGTTTATATTAAATAATTCAAATTTTTCGCCAGAAACATCTCTCACTGTAGCAACTGTACGAACAGCACCTCTGTCACTTGTTCTTGTTCTATCTAATGACGATGGGGCAGATGAAGAGAAAATATTTTTCATTCCTCACCTTTTTTCACGTGTGTGCTGCTAGGGTATGGTTCATCTGAATCATCTTCTTGAGCTGCCAGATCATTTTCAAAATGTGAAAATGACTAAAACATTTTCATAGAGTGCATAAGAAAATCTTTACCCAACTGTGTTTTAAAAGGCTTAAAACCTGAGGTGCAATATGAAAGATGTTAGTGGATGTTTACACAAAAGCATTTGTTTTGCACATGTTGTATCTGATCTTCTTACTTTGTTTTTCCTCAGTACGTTATAAGCCTTGCCAAAGGCCTCTCTCTAGTTGCTTCACATCATGTTGACGTGGACGAACTGGAATATGAGATTTTTGCAAGAATAACGACACTTCATTTACAGGGGCTACAGCGCCATCATGTTTGGCCTTCTCATTTCAATTTTATGAAGACATAATGCTAGCACATTACCAAGCAGATGCACTTCATTTGTTCTCCTTAGTTTTGGCATCCATTTCTATTCAGGGTAAGGACAGCAGGGTGTACTTAGTGAACGAAGAAACAGCGGTGACGTGGTGTCATATAAACCTAAGGGAGAAAGAATAAGTCTATAGAGCAGTGACACGACGTAGTATTATTGTATATAACTCTATGGGTGGAGCCTATGGGTTATCTGCAAGGGGCACTGCAGAGAGAAACTGTACAGAAAGGCGTCATACTGAAGCCGATGAGTGATTTCTTAGACCTAAAACGCGCGATTTTTGTTGTTGGAGAGAACAACGTTATTTTAAGCCTAAGAAATCCACTCTTCCGTTGTTTTCCCCTCCATTTTTATGTAGTGCGCCTTGTAGTAATGCCCTCCAAAACCCATACTGGTGCCAATCTGGTGCCAATATGGCGGCAAATGTCACTGCTCTACTGAGCACACTCTAAATGACGAGCTATCTGGCACAATTAAGTTTCTAACCAAAATGAATAAAATGAGGGGGTGAGAGGTTAGAATTTAACAATTTTAATTTTTTGAATCTTATTAAGGACCGACCTAGTGTGTGTGTTACAAGCTGCCGATGGACCTTTTCCTTTGGCCGAGTCAATATGGCTTAAAGGTACCTCGTCACCGAATGGAAGGCTGCAGCATCTAGTGCCGTCTACCATTATTTAGTTTTATGTAGCACTTGATTTCAACAAGTGAAGGCATGCGCAAAGACATTTCTTTTTACACAACAATCTAGCCGTTTGTTTCCTCAATTATTGAGTGTAGCGTTCACGTGCACCAGGGAGCAATCGGTAAAGGTTAATGATATAACTGTCAATAGATGGTGCCCATCTAGCAGTCCAAAATGTTCGTTTAAAGATGGTCGTTCTTTATTAAAAGAAAAGGAAAGTGCCCGTTGTTAAGTTAGGCTTAACTTTACCGCTGGCTTTCTAGTGCACGTGCGAGGCACATGGCTTGTTTGTTTCATAAAAAGATATTTGTTTGGGCATCTTTCGCTTGTTGAATGTAAGGGCTAGACAGAACTGGATAGCTGTAAATGGCTATAGATGCAGCAGCCTACCATTTGGTGACAATCCCCCTTTAATGGTATGACTTCGGCCTTTGGCTTTAAAGGACTTGGGTGCAATTCCCAGCTGATGCAGGCTGACATTTAAGTCCAAAAGGCAACGTAAATAAGTCTGCATCTTTATTTATTTAACATTTCTCGTCTTCATCTGGCATTCCGTCCTGTTTAGCGCTTGAAGTGTTTAGAGCAAAGAAACCTTTAAAGGTATTTAAGATCATCATGAAAGTGTTCTCGGATGTGTTCTCAAAAGTATTCTCAGAAATGTTTTTGTGTATTATAGTGTTTCCCCCAATCACAAATAAAGTAACACTATACGTCAACGTTTTACGATAAGGGAACATTTCAGCAAAATCTTTGTGGCCAAGGTCACATGGTAGAAGTCAGCTATCTTGATGGCCTAGTATAAAAAGGAACTAGACTGTGGGTCACAGTTGCACCATGGCCACCATCTCCTGCCTGCAACTGTTTCTCGTCGTTCTGGCCTGTAAGTAATGACAATTTTTTTTAATTGTATTTTTTTCCTAATTCTGGGGCTCGGACGTCAGCAAATACGTCGAAACAATTTAGAGTAATTTCAGTTTTAAAATAATGTGAAACGACAACAAAATTTTCTTATCCAAAAAAATGAGTGGTCTTTGCCGCAAGTTAAGAAACAATATGCAATGGCGGATTTATGAGCGCAGCGGCTGGGGTTGTCAGCTGGCAGTGTGAGTGGGGTTGGGGGAGGGGGGGGGGGGGCTTGTAACAAACACTCCCAACTAAAACTGAGAGTGAGATGAAAGTAAGAAAAAGGCTCTAAACTAATAAAAAAAAAAGAGTCGGACAAGAAATTTCGGACAAAAACTGGATGCAATCAATATTTTGTATTCGTTAATCCATTGCAGATGTAGGCCACTCCCTTAGATATTCACAGAGGAGTGCTCCCTTCGTTTTTCTTTTGCTTTACCTTTAACTTGATTTACAAGTAAACTTAATTTACAATTGTTGATTACAACAATTGGCCTTTAAAAAAAACCAACTAAATTAGCCTTTTTTAATAACATAATATACGCTTCTTTATAACAACAAGAGACCTTTTTTTTAACTCTTTAAATAGAAAAAAAAAATTAAAATCCGTTGCATACAGCTTTTTATTCAGTAAATGTGACGAATTCAGGATTAAAAAAATTCTCTTGGCAATACATGTATTTGTTAGTAAGGCACGTTAACTAATTTTAACTTGTTGCATCATTTTAAATTTTGCTCCCAAACGAAAACTGCACGGCGTGGTTTGAAAAAAAATTGTAATAAAATTGTTAAATCACAAATTCTTTCTTTTTATTGGATAAAATGTTGTGTGCAACGGATTTTAATTGTGTTTTTTTTGCATTTAAAGAGTTAAAAAAGGCCTCTTGTAATACAGAAGCGTATATGTATTATGTTATTTGCCTTTTAATCCATACTTGTTTTCGCATGTTTCCAAACGGCTTTCAATTAAAGACGGCCACAGTTTTTGCATTCGTTTGAAGGAATTCCATGTTTGTCCTAATGATAAGTGATAAAAATAAATGAAATCCCCCCCACATTAATAAACGAATAGTTGTGCTAGTATCGTAATGAATCTAATCATTTGACCTTATCTGACTTAATAATGAAAAACCATTTTAATAATAAAATTAATAAAAAAGTTTACAAAACAATTTAACCACAAAATTATCACAATATTTCTTTGGAGGGGTGGTGAAGTGGCGGTAATTAGAAATACGGTACTATTACTTTTTCAAGGGATGTAAAAGTACGGATGAAACCTGAGATTTCACTTTGATGGCTATAGTTGACGTAAACATAAGAGGGGGACAAGGAGGGCATTGCCCCCTGCCGTTTACGGAAAAACGGCAGCAAGAGAAAAGGCACAGAGGCAAAAAAAAGGTAAAAAGAACGCCAGAAAAGGGGCAGAAAGGGGCATAAAAGGATAAAAAAGAGAGACAAGATTAAAACGAGCAAATACACGCTAGGGTGCATGAAGTTGTTCATTGAATGATTACGAATGCAGTCCCGTACAAAAGTGGAAAACAAATTGCAGCAAAATCTTCGTGAAACCGTTTTTGGCTGTTGGGGTTGGGCGAAGTAGTGCACTCGAACCATTAAACAAATAGTTTAACCCTTATTGGAGAATGAAACTCGTGTACAATTTTGAGATAATATTTCTTTTGTATTTACAGTTGGCCAGGTCAGATCTGACGGGGGTAAGTGTACATTTTCTTTTCACTCTTACCATGCAAAAACATGAAAAAGCATTTTTGGGCTGTCATCTTAGATTTTCACGAAACTTGGATAGGGTTTCTTTTTTCATGAAATGTTTATCCAGAATATTATTTGTAACCATTTTGTGTTCAATGTGATGATTAGTTTAGAAGTAACTGGGTAAAAACAGTTTTAGGATGACAATTTCTTTTATCAACTGGTTGAAAAACCATTCATATACTTCTTGTCATAAAGATTATTCCTTTTAATTTTGTTTAAATTGGGCCAGTACTCCTAAATTATCGAGGGAAACAGTCCGACAGTCTTTTTGGATGCCATTTTTGGCCGAAATTTTGGATTCCCAACAGTTGATGTAATGCACACCGGAAGTTAGGTTTAAGTTTACGCTACATCCAGTACACAACAGTGACCAGGTTGGATATGGAAGGTCCATAATTGTTGCATCAGCACCACGTATGCGCGCGTGGTCCTGTAGTTTTGTCAGTGGTATTATGGCTGGCAATTTGAACAAGAGCCGCATATAGCTCTCGGGTGGGGTGGCCCTAATTACTGGGAAGGATTTACGGTTAACATTTGTCACTATTTATGAAATGATGAATTACGAAAAAAGCATACTACACACAGATCATTCGCGTGATTGCTTTTGATGTGGGAGAACTATCAGCAGCATAAGAGTTGCAGCAGGAAACCTCCTCGAGTGAAGCGATACGAAGCCCAATGAGGGGGGGGGGGGGGTGAAATGAGGCTTAATGGCGCGTCGACAGCTTGGGTGGACAGCCCAATGAGCGAGCGTGAGCAAGCGACTCGGCATAGTTCCCAATAAACGTTATTAAACCATGCGCCATGGCTGTCTGCCGTGACGTCACCATGAGTTAGCCAATGACGGACGAGAACAACGGCCGTTTGGCCGTCTGATTAAACTAGCCCAGTCACGTGATATGCACGTCACAGCAAACAGCCACGGCGCGTGGTATAGACAGATGATAAATGAAACGCCAGAAAGTGCACGAACATAAATAAAAGCGCTCCGTTTCGAGGATATATTCATCTCGTCATCAGACACATAAAATTCACGACAGCTCGTCAAACACGTAAAAATAAACAATTCATGACAGCCTAAGCAATTCTTAAAAACTCATATACAAGTTAAAAAAGGACCTAAGAAGCTACACCTGGCCAAAACAAGCAAACAGTAGGGAACCAATCGACCTCTCTCCCGCGAGGCAAAAGAAAAATGAAGGTGGTTGGCAGAAGCTTCATTTTATATGCTATTTAGAGAGACGGTGGGGGGGGGGGGGGCGGATAAACCTTCATTTCTCTTCTGAACTCGGAGGAGAGAGGTCGATTGATTGCCTATAGAGCACCGTCATCGCTGTCCGTTGCTCATGGCAACCGAACAACGCGTGCCGCCATCTTGTAGTGGTGGTGTAAATAATCGCGTATGAAGCAAGCAGACGACGTTACCTGGTTTATCCATGGAAATAATAATCCATGGAAATCGCTGGAAATCTAAACAAGGACGAACCCTCTACTCCTCTTTTGTTGCCGCAACCAGAAATCCGATAAACATGGCACTATCGCTGATGGCACGAAACAAGCCGAAATAACAAAATGGCGGAAAGCCAAGCCATCTTCCCCACCAATCTAGCCAGAGGTCGGGCTCCACGGCCACATGATGACAGTACCGCAGCAAACTGTGACGTAACAGGTCACTGCCCTATTGTTTCCCTGATTTGGCCAGGTATAGCTTAGGTTTTTTTTTTTTAAACTTGTATATACGTTTTTTAAGAAATGCTTAGGTTGTCATGAGTTGTGTATTTTATGTGTTTGACGAAGCTGTCGTGAACTTTTTGTGCCTGATAACGAGGTGAATATACCCTCGAAACGTAGCGTTTTTATTTATGTTCGTGCACTCTCTGGCTTTTAATTTGTTATATGTACTTACAGTGCTGTTCGACGTGAGAGTTTATTAGACAGAATTAGACATAAGACAGAGCGACAGAGCAAACTGACAAACTGTCAAGTTAAAACAGGCTCTCATTGGTTTCACGCACTCCTGTGATGGACTTAACTATTAGTTCTGTGAACAGTAGATCTCGCTCGCCCCTTTCCTCTTCAAAAAATTTCTTACATTTTATGTCGTTCGGCCATATTACTACAATATTCCAATCAAACTTCAGTTCTTAAGTTCAAACATTTTTGGACTACATCTTGGTCCTCCATCTTGTATTTGTAAAAAAATATTTAAAAAAAAAACATAAATGGGATATTTCTTTCAGAAAATTCAATGTGATGCCAGTCTCTATTCAAACTAATATATGGTAAGCGGTTTAGAAGTTAGAAGCACAAGTTCGATTTTGGACGCGATTTTCAGCTACTATCTTGTATTTTTTGTAAGCTTGATGAATATGTGATTCTGAAGATCTGTAAAGAGTTTGTTTTCAGTCTGACGAACGATTTAGAAGTTCCGAGAATTAAAAAAATAAATTTTTATCAACTGGCGTGAAAGAATATCATAGTGTAAAGAAAGAATACATAGTGTTGGCTTTATCTGAAAGTTTTACATTTCCTTAAAATTGAACAGGCCATAACATCCGGAAACAGTTTTGTTGGTCGCCATTTTGGGCTGCCATTTTGGATTTTTATTAACTGGCATAATATCAAGCATGTACGTCGTTAGACCTCAGGTGAACGGATATTAATATCAAATTTCGTTCAACTCGTTCAAAGCAATCATTGAGGCTGAATTTTCATTTGGGTTTCAATTTGAGCACCCCTACCAACCTTCCAAAGGGCATACATCACAAACCCAAGTAGGCATGTATACGTTGTTACTCCCCGTATAAAAGAAAATTTCCAATAAATTTCATTACAATTGGTTCATGCATTTGGCCATAACTGCACTGACAGACAGACAGATGGACAGAGCAAACTGTATAATGCCAAAAATTAAAATGGGACCACATTCACTGAGGTCATTCGGTCAGTTAGCGAACACAAACTGTAAATGGTTTTTACACGCAGGAATTTCACAAAAACGGCATTCAATAAAATTCTAATGAATATAAGAGCAGTCCGAAGCAAGCAGTCTGCAGAGCATAATAAGGTAGACTGCAATCCTTCATCGTCGCAATTATGTGATCTGATTCTTTTTCACAGCAAAGTCGTCTCTGACTGACGTCGTACCCCACAAATGCAATAAAACATACTTGATTTTTAATTTTCAGCCGGTTTATTTCGGCCTTGCTCACAAAAAAGAAAAAGAAATTGAAAAAGCGAGCGAAACCTCAAGTTAAAAACAGGCGGCCGCCATCTTGAGTATGATACTCAAGATGGCGGCCCCCTGTTTTTAACTTGAGCTTTCGCTCGTTTTTAAATTTTATTTCCCCTGTTTGTCATCAAGACCGAAATAAGCCGGCTGAAAATAAAAAATCAAGCGTGTTTTATTGCATTTGTTGGGTACCACGTCTGTCAGAGACGACTTTGCTGTGTTCCTCCCCGACCCACAAATTAATTTCGTTATGCTGATTCTTTTTATTTAACAGGATTCGAAAGTGGAAAATTGTATACGTATTATTATGATGCAAGAGTCGGAACAGGAGTGTCAAATCAAAAACTGAAACAGTTTGCAGGAAGAGGCTTTACTGCTAAAATCAGCATTGAATATGATTCTGGGCATTTGTTCTTTCAGGTAAACCTAATTTCCATATCGTCATATTATGTATGATCTCTTTTGCTATGGATAACCTGAATGTCTTTTTTTTAATTTAACGCATTTGGGTTGGTAAATAAATTAAAAAAAAAAACCTAGTCGCACCGATCTCCTGTTCAGTTCCTCCACTTCCAATGTTGAGGCGCACACCTCTATCACGTACTCCAACAGCTATCTCTATTACACTAACCTAAAAGCAGTAACCATCACAATTGCCAGTTAAATAAGTGTTAGCTTTTAGGCCTGTTTTACATTTTAGGCGTAATTGTCGGCTTTTAGCCTAATTTTAACCAGCAGTTTTAAATTTGTAAGTATCAGCTAACGGAGATTTGGATTGTGTAGTAAGCATATTCATTTTTACAACACGGTGCACCTTCGGGCACCGCCTGACGCGCCATTAAGCCTCATCCCCCCCCCCCCTTCGGCCATATAGTGTTACAATGTAACGCGCAACGTAGCTTATATAGATCAGTGGTAGTAGGGAAGTGACGAGAGAGACGCTGTTGATGAAGCCAAGAGCGACTCGTAGCAACTTGTCGTTGCCGTGGTAACATAATTTTAGTCATAATTTTCATTTTTTTGGCCTAATTTTTTTTAATGCAGTTTTAATTTCGTAAGTAGCAGATAGACCTAATGGAGAATTTGATTAGACCATTTTATTAAACCATTTTATCGTCATTAGTCATGTTAGAGTGAAAATTTAGTATTTTTATATTAATATTTTCTAACCATTTTATTGCCATTAGTCGTGTAGGAATCAAATTGTAGTGTTTTTATATTAGTCATCCATGGAAGACTTGTGCCCTCCGTTTTAGGTCTATTGGACGCAAAGTTTAATTATTTTATTGCATTATCTCATTCTGCACACTACGTGCTTCATTTTTTATCAAAATTTTGTTATGGCACTGCCCTATGTTATGCGTCTGATGCGCTCTTTCCCTCTTCCACTATTTTATTTTGGGAATAGAAGTATCACTGATCTGTGCTACAACTGTTGCCTTCCAAGAACGTTTTATTTGTTCAATATCCATTTATTATTTTTATGTACTTGTTTAGTTTATTTCAAACATTGGTTCTTTTCATTCTTAGGGAAGTGACTTTAAAACAGTTGCCTTCAACAAAAGGGTGGATAATTTGTACGAAAAGTTGGATCTTCAATACGACCAGTCGCACGATCCAGCTGATGTACTGAGCGCCGTAGAAAATGATTTTCAGAAAGGTTTCTGGGCCGAATACAAAAATGGCATGGTAAGTCGATACAGCTATTTTAAGATTGGATGAGAATTTGTTTTTTGTCACGAGCGTAAATAATTCTACACAGAGTAATAAGCGGAGATATTTTGTTCCAAGAAATCAATTAAGTGTCAGTAAATTCTTTGATTCAGAAATGAGGTTACCGGAAGAATAATAAAGTCAAGTCGAAGCTTCGGTGGACTGTGCTAAATACCAGTGTGTGAACAGATAGATAAAAACATTACCATGTTATCATTAGGTCGGGAATCGAACCAAGGTCTTCTAATAATACGTCGAATGCTATAATGTTGAACCTATATCAGGACACTATCAGATCACCAAAAATTCCCTTATGAATTTAATGTCATCGGGCTAACTCTAGTATTTAAGCAGAGAAGCGTTTGGATAGCGTTGTGTCAGCTATATAAGATGTTAAAGAAATCAACATCTTATCAAAAGTCCTAGGTTCGATTCTCGGCCTCCCTTTAATGATGCATGAAATTGTTTTTTTTTTGTTTGTTTTTTTTTTTTTTGGGGGGGGGGGGGGGGGGAGGGTTATTGCTGCTCGTTGGTTGTCATTGCAGAAGTCACAAATGCTACATTGGTTGTCACTGCAGCAGTCACAGATACAACATTGGTTGTTTGTTTACATTCTTTCGTTGCTAAAGTGAGTCTAACTTTGCGGTAGTCGTGCAGTTATTCAATTTCAACTCTGACTAGTTTTTTGCTGAAGTGGGGCAACGTAAATTTGTTGCAACGATCACACGGACAGCAACGTCACCTACCTGTCCCCAAACATTAATTATGGTGTGTTGATTTAATCATAATGGGAAATTCATGACGAAAAAACCTCAAGAAATAACCCTCCGCTCTTTGAATCTAGGTAATCTAGGTTCACAGTTTTTTTTATGGTTTGCCAAAATAAAATTATTTGGAATTTAAAGTAGAACCTGTAGCCTTCCAAAAAAAAAAACTAAAAACAAATATTGCCTCATTAGAAAAAACTGAATGGTGCTGCTTGCATAGAATTCCACACAATTGAACGGATATTTCGTATTTATAAAGTTTCAAGTTTTGTGTATTATCAGAGAATAAAAAGGTTACAAATTTATGCATACACTTGAAATTTTTCTTCAATATGTTGACAAATGGACTTTAAAAATAAGGTACTTTTCCATTTATAATGTACTGGGTCTGTATTAGGTTCAACTTTTTTTCTTAATATTTCGACACTACGGGCAGATTTTCTGATTTCAGATTCAGAGTTTTAGATTCTCTGAGATAAATCGATAGACAGGCTGGACTCGGAAGTACAGGGTTTCCGCAAATTACTACCCTATTTTTGAACTCCATAAAAATTAACAATGAAAGCTATCATAATGCGGTTTCGTTCAAAGGTTTTGCTAAAAAAAATATTAGGACTAATACTCTGCACATGCGATTCATTTGTTTGCGATTCATTTACAATTTCGCACAAGGTATTGTCAAGCCCATTTAAACATCGGCTGGAGTTCGTACTACCTAAAATGAAACAACCTCTGGGAGCTTCACAAAACGGATGGTTTCCATTATACTTTCCCACAACTGTTTTAGTACTATAGGACGGAAAAGCCAAAGGCTCAACAAGAGTTAAAAAAAAAACAGATGCAAACCTATTTACGTTGTATTTTGGACTTCAGACTGCCTGAGCGCGGAATCGAACCCCCGACCTTTGAAACCAATTGCATCCGACCGCTGAGACTTACGTCTTTGGTTTCAAGGGGCGTGGGTTCGATTCCCCGCTCAGGCAGTCTGACGTATAAGACCAAAAGGCAACGTAAATAGGTTTGTGTCTGTATTTGTTTTAGTAGTAGTTGTAGCCAGTTTTTGGCTACAATGGTTCGCTGATGAGTTGATTGTTGGCAACTTTTCGTTTGACAGATTCCTAGGGTCTGAATGATCATCCGAGATCGAAGGCCTAGAATGTTCCTTTCAGTTCAAGAAGGGGGAAAGGGGAAAATTGATGTTTTATGACGCGTCGACAGCTAAGTCATCAGCACCAACCACACTCAGTCACAGGGCATTCGTCTAGGTTGGCACTGCGATACATATAACATAAATGTTAAGCAAATAACCAAGCATAATCGTATCGTATATTTGTACCTCCTGCAAAAATGGGAAAAACCCGGACAGGAGGACAGATTCAGCGCTCATCATAGGGGCCGAAAGATTGTCCAGAATTAGCCAGAATAGCTCCCATACCCGATGAAGGAGCATGGTAGCCTTTCACGCTACCCTGGCCGGCAGTCCTGGCAGGGACTTTGCTAAGGTCCCCTTTCCAGGGGTTCGACTAGATCCTCAAACCTCCAGCAACCAGGCCGAGATCTTTATTTGAAATCATTCAGCCAATCGCCCATTTATCAACCTTTTGATTAAAGTTACACTAAGTTTAGTCGTACATTTAATAGAGAATTGTGAAATAGAGCCGCTTTGTCCCTTTTAAACATAAAATCACAAGACAGAGGGTTAACGAAGCGGCTGTCAACATTACACGTGACCGTGCGAGAATACGAGATACACTAATATACGAATGAAAGAAACTACAACCGCCGCAGACCTAGACGCGAACGCACGACCCCTTTCCTTACTAGCCAGACACTTAATCAACTGCGCAATTGGATGTTCTAAGTTTGATTGACGGTCAGGGCAGTTCTGCCTCACAAATTAAAATTTTTTTTTTTTTTTTGCTTACGACCTGCTTCGTTAAATACTTTGTACTAAACTTTTTTTTTTAATGCAGTTCTGCATGTACTTGTACTTAATTTCTGTGTCCATAGGGCATTGACACGACGTGGTATTATTGTATATAAATCTATGCTGGAGCTTTAATGGGTTAGCTGCAAGGGGCACTGCAGAGAGAAACAGAAGGGCGTCATACTGAAGCCGATGCTGTGAAGAGTGATTTCTTAGACCTAAAACGCGCGGTTTTTGTTGTTGGATAAAAACAACGTTATTTTAAGCCTAAGAAATCCGCTCTTCCGTTGTTTTCCCTCCATTTTTATGTAGTGCACCTTGTAGTTATACCCTCCAAAACCCATACTGGTGCCAATATGGCGGCAAATGTCACTGCTGTATATTATACTAGGCATAATTATGTGAACCGATTTTAGGAATATAATGAGTTGCCTTTCTGCTAGTATTATAGAAAATGTGTGTAAATGCTTGTATTCGTGCAGGTCAAGTCCATATACTTCAGCAAGGGTAGCAGCCTGCCAGTTAACAACGTCAAGAAATCCATAGTAGCTGTATTCCAAACCAACTTTGAACCTTTGCGTCATGAGGGAGAACACGTCTACAGAGTCAAGGAGGTAAGAGTGAATGATAGCACCTCTAATGATTTAACACGTTTTAGCATTTTCAGACTGTATTTTTCGTCGAAGTACCTCCGTCTTTTTTTTATTCCAATGTCATATTTCCATTCGCAAATACCACTCGACTCGCAAGAAATTTTCCATTAAAGAGTCATTCAGTACGCTTGTAACATTCAACTCAAAACGTAAAAATATGAAATGAGTGAAGAACTCTGATCTAACATTGCTCCATATCACAGGATTTTCGGATCTTTTTAACCGTAGCTAGTGTATTGAAAATAAAATAAAAATTGACCAGTGTGTCAAATCGAATCAGCACCATAAACCCCAACTAACGTCGTTAAAATCACTCATCTCGATAAAGGAAATAAATTAAACCTGTAGTGTCGGATAACTCCAGCATTCGTTTATCCCCATCATTGTCCTTTCTTAGATCTGCAGACCAGCAGGTTTAATGATGAGGTACGATCGCCAACAGCCAGGACTTTTTTTTTCAAAATCTCTCTTAAAGAGGGATTGCCACCGACACTGACAGGCTACAGCATCTATTGCCATTTGCCGTTATCTAGTTCTGTCTAGCACTTACTTTCAACAAGTGAGGGAACACACAAATGAATTTCTTTTTATGAAACAAACAAGCCACGTGC
>JAHWFP010139272.1:0-11919 GCA_023313725.1 Lithobius niger
TTTTTTTTTTTGGGTCGTGTGATCCTATTTGGTGTGAAGCCCCTCGGCTTGGAGGACCAACTTACTTCACCATACTTGTATGAAAATTGTTTCTCGTATGAAACATTCACCCTGCCTGGTGAAATTCGAGACAAGACACCGAAACTACAACAACTACACGACAGGCCCGTGTAACAACAGGTAATAAATCCAAATAATAATTCCATGCTGCTGCTATAGAAAAGTAGTTTGGCCAGAAGCTGGTGTTATCTCCAAAACTATGTAAATACGTATCCTACCAAAAACGTACATTATGTGAGGTACTGGTCTGTATAAGCTGCGTAGATAATCTGGCCCGTTAATGGATAAAACCCTCTTCGAACTCAGTCGAACATTGGTAGCAGCCAAAGCTTTGTGCTCCACTGAGAACTACATTCAATGGCAGACTGCCTCAGCGTACAGTATAGCACAGGCAACCTTCACGAATGTGAATTGTGTGGCACTCGCCATTTGGCCGGTAGACGTTAAAATGCACTCGCCATTGTCCATTACCTCCTCGCCATGTAGAATCGGGTGTGCTACTACTTAATGTTTAAATATTGGTTGCATTAATCTAACTCTCCAATCAACTAAAGTGGCTAGCGACATTGTTGCACACTTGGTTGGAGAGCCCTTGTAATTCTACACGCAAACCGCTTGTTTCTAGCTAATACGGATCCCGAGATATGACAATTTAAGCATCAGGGTTTGTTAAAATCAGTCGCCGTTTTGGCGAGTAGCTCTAAAAGCCAAGTCGCCAACTGCTGAATTTTCCTCGCCGTTTGGCGAGTGGCGACCGACATTGGTGAAGGTTGAGCACAGGCATGGGCAACCCCCAGCCCTCTGACCCCTTAAATTTGGACCGCCACAGTATAAAAAAAAAACTGTCGCAACCGGCCCGCGTTGTCATCCAGGCTTAAAATATGTCTTTGGCAGGCTAGTTTCAAACAAACCTCCGCGTGTCAATTAAATTCTTCTGTTCACGAACGAACTAATTAGATGACTGAAAAACTCAAGTATATATTTGGTGTATATATACTTGACTGTTAATTTTAAACTTCCATAATAACTGTTTTGTAGCCCTTTAAGGGCTTGGCCCGTATTACCATTACTTTTTAGAGGTCTTGCCCGCAGGCTTAAAAGATTGCCCATCCCTGGTATAGCATAATGCTGTGTACTACTCGGGTGGTTATAGAACAGAAAGTGGCTCTATTTTGTATCGCATTGACAGAGTGGCAGGAGGTCGTTTTTCGTTTCAGGTTGGGCTCACACTCAACATTTTACAGTATGTGCTAAATTTGTCTCAGGCTGGCTCACGCCAATCTCTTGTATGTGAGCCAGGTTGGCCTCTGTGGCAAAGCGTGCTTGTGTGTGCCGAAGTGAGCCAGTGGCTAATCCTCTCGTGTCATCGTTCTGCCAGAGCAAAAGACCCTTTCTTCCGCATACTGTTCCCTACGCAATCCTTTTGTTGTGGATAAGGACTGCTCCACTCTGCCTTCCTGCTAGATGCAGCAAACACGTCCGCTAAGAATTTCTAGATGTGAAATACGAAACAAGCTGGCCCAGGTTGGCTCTTATTCAGTCTTGATCTTAACAGCGGATTAACGGCGCGATACAAATTTAGTAGCTAGGCTAGTGTGAAGCCTGTATTAGTGCACTGCGTAGACTACATCCTTTTTGATGCCATGATATGCAGGTGTAGGACGGAACACACCACACATGTTTCAAGTTACAATGTTATTGAGGTTTGCAAGACAAAGTTTCGTTGCCTATGAAAGTGATGCATCGTGTCGTCTATGTTACTGAATAATTCTAGTCCTAAAAATTAAGTTCCAGCATTTTGCGTTCAACTAAGTTGAGTAACTCAAGAGGATTAAACAGGACGGAAAGCCAATGGCTCAAGATGGGTTAAATAAATACGGATGCTGACCTATTTACGTTGCCTTTTGGACTCGTATGTCAACTGCCTGAGCGGGGAATCGAACCCACGACCTTTGAAATCAAAGGCCGAAGACCTACCACTGAGCGATACTGACACAGCCGAAAGGAAACGTCCATAGGCAGCATTTAACATGCAAACATATGCAGGTAAACATACACATGATACACTTTTCCAATCGCCACTGGAGGGACGCTTGCTTGCGCGCCACACACCAGTGAAATCGAAAAGAACACACAATAAAGCGCAAGGACGCGTCCCACCAGTGGCAATTGGAAAAGTGTATGTTTGCGTGTTAAGTGCTGCCTATGGACGTTTCCTTTTGGCCAAGTCAGTATGGCTCAGCGGTGGGACCTCAGCGTTTGATTTCAAAGGGTGAGGGTTCGATTCCCCACTCAGACAGTCTGAGTAAGTCCAAAAGGCAACGTAAATAGGTTAGCATCCTTATTTAACTCAAGAGGAGCTTTTAGCTCAAATAACCTTGAATTGAATGTGTTGCAAAGTTCTTCTATTGGCTTAGGTAATATCACCTGTAAGAAGGTATAACATGTTCCTTTTGCGCCCGTTAGCACTACGTAGCCTTCTGTTAAAACTAGGGATAATCTGAGTTTTGTAAGGCTAACAGGTAAATAGAAATCATCCGACTGTTTCATTTGTTTGGTTTATTGAACGCATTGAGTAGGCTAGGTCTAACGTAAGGTATATTTCTCATCATATAAGTTTGGAAGTTGTCGGAAGTTATGACGAGTGATTGTCTGTGGTTTTCCATTTTTCAGAAAACTTCCTTACCGCTTAAACTAGGCTTTTCTGGCTCTGACGCCTATAAAACTAAATTACACCTACGATAAGTTAGGAGTTTGACTATGTTGCAGGACAATTTTCAGTATTTTTTTTCGATAAATTTTGATAAACCCTTCACTGAGGAGAAGGCATTAATGTGGTTTTAGGGTGAGGGAAGCCAGGTCATAGGTTTCATGTTGTGATAAGAATTGGTATGGACTGTTCGTATAACAGGTTTCTTATGCCAGCTGGAGAAGGTGGGAATAGTTACACCTTTTTCCAGGCCTTGAAAAGTATGGAACTTTTATAGTTTGTCAGTATTGGGCTGTAAAAGCCTAGAACGAGCCTCTCCAATATCGGTAGCCACTCGCCGTTTGGCTAATGAAAATCAGTGGTATTTTTACTGTCATCAGAATTCACCTGATAGCCTATTGCTTTTGTTTGATAAAATAACGCTTGGTTCAAGCGATCTTACACCGCTTGGCAGCTGTGGTCATACGCGTTGAATTCGTCATTCGTGGCATGGGACCCTTGAGAGCGTTGTGGCCTGTTAACTGCTTGGTATCAAGTGAAGCAGTGAAGGTTGTTCTAGTGTTGAGCAGGGTTGGCAATGATTTAATCATTGATTTAATCAATGATTAAATCATCAATAAAAATCATTGATTTAAATTATTTTAAAATTTAAAATGAAATTAATGTAGAACTATAAGAAATATGCAAAAGATAAATAAGCAAAAACGTTTCCAGCAAGCACTAACACTAGCTCACTATTAGGCTAAGGTTATGACTCCATCGGCTATGGGTAAAGACTTACGGAAGAGGGGTACGACTCTGGTGGTCGATTAATTGGGCTATGAAAATTATCATGGGTAGATAGGAAATATAGTTGCAGTGCTCATTAAATATACAGCGAACCATTCTCTCAATATATGGTCATCCAAAACGTTGTCAGTTAGGTCTAGCCTCTCGAATGGTGGACTTCACAGTAGGACATAGCCTACTGGAAGTGATCAATGTGACAATGTACCAGAACAGTTACACACTGCAACTGCCTCCACTGTATATGTGGAAAGGGTTTTTTCATAGTTTGGACTGGTGCAATGCAAACTTCGAAATCGTGTAGGCTTAGGCAAAGCTGCCAATTTAGTGTTTTTGTTTAAATCTATGAATCAAAAAACGTTACAGGAAACTAAGAAAAAGTGTCTTTGACTAATAGCAGTTAGCAAATGACAAGACAATTATTCGCCAAAAGTTGAAGATATTTTGAGTATGAAAACAAACAAAGTTCCCATAATTAGGCTACTGTTGAGTGTTGAAGCTACATTAGAGCATGAAACTATAGCTTAGTAAGTCGTCATTTAGGCTGGTTAATTATTGTAGCAGCTACTTTGAGAATGATACAATAGCCGACCACTATCAAGTTCTTGTAATTACTGTGGAACTTATCTGAGTATAAAACAACAGCCTAATAATTTGCTATAATTACTGTCGAAAATGTTATAGGAGTAGGGCTAAGTACTAAGTATTTTTTTATTTTAACAATTATGAACCAACTTAATGCTTGTATGGCTGAACCGGCTCAATTTTGAACATTACCAGACTTTTAGAGAAGAAGAAATACCCGGTAAAGGGAGGTGCCAACCCGGGAGGATTCGATCCGGGAAACCTCCGATCATCGTAGGGGCCGAAAAATTGTCCAGAATTGGCCAGAATAGTTCCCATAGCCGCTGAAGGAGCATGGTAGCCTCTCACACTACCCTGGCCAGCAGTCCTGGCGGGGACTTTACCAAGATCCCCTTTCCAGGGGTTTGACCAGATCCGCAAACCTCCAGCAACCAGGCTGAGCTCTCACAACTCAGCCACGATGACCACTTAGTTCTTATAATACTACTATTGAAGTTGAGTACAAAACAATAGCCTACTTAGCTCTCATTATTACTGTTGAAGCTTTTTGAGTATGCAATTGTATCATACTACCACAACTTTTAAATAATGTTTACTCAAGTCTTGGAAAAAATTTGGATTAAATCAAAAAAATCATTGATTTAAATAAAAAAAAATCGATTATTTGGACTTTTTGCAAAAAATCATGATTTTTTCCAACCCTGGTGTTAGGGGGGGGGGCCCCGATACCTGACATTTTTTAGCCGGTGCCGTTAACCAAAGAGAATTTATTGATAAAACTAGGCTTGTTTTGTTGATAAGTGTTTATGGAAAAAAATTATTGATTATCCCCCAGATTTACGCTTAACATATTTGTTTCACACGTCAAAAAAAATTTTTACACGTCCAAACACCCAGTTTGAAACGCCCAGTTTTGTCACTCCGGTGAAAATGTTTTATACGCCCTGCAGGAACAGTGTTAGTGGGTCCACCACCTTCTGTCACCCTTCCAAGAATGTGGTAAACAATGTATTATTATTATTATATAAATATATAATTTGAATTTAATATGCTATTCAAGTAAAAATTTAACTATTTGCACAAACGCTGGTTTGTAGCATTTTAAAAAGAAATGGAAAGTTGGCTCTACTTTTGTGCATAGCTTTGAATTTTAATTTTATCATTGTTGATCTTTAACTGATTGTTACACTACTTTGAACCGTACAACACAATGATTAAATGAACTATTGTTATAATTTTAGTGCCTTTTCCATATCAAAACAACTACCGGTTTAATGCTCAACACACTAGGTTGTTCCCAGTGGAAATAGTGAGGAACGGCCGTCTAGGCGTATGGCCTCACACTTAAAAGGGTTAACCCATAGCGATTATGTGATGGCCAACGATTGCAACAAATGACTTGCGGGGAGGTGCCCTGGGCTCTCTTCCAGGAACCTAAAAATGAAGACAGTGTTTACTACCTTCAGATGGTGTTGGCGCCAGTGTTATAATGTTCCACAGCTTTCTGCGACACAGTTTTGTAACCTAAACATTTTTCTGCAGGGTTAATTTTTCCGGTGTTGGAATTTTTCAAGGAAACAAGCCCTTTGAAGCGACGATTTTTAATTTTTTGTAAGCATGGCAAAGCATTAAGTTAGTTAAAAAAACCTTTCTATAATTTTTCCCACCAGTACTTTATCCACAGTAATATTTTTTTAAATGCTTGTAAAAATAAGCACGTTACATGGCAACTAAAACTGATGTAATCATATATCCTGCAGGAGGGTCACACAGTTTCACAAAAACTCAACTATCAGACGTGCCCAGCCCACACTTCCAAAGTACCATCAGATTGCCCCCCCCCCCCTTCCTCCATGCCCATTCATCGCGAAAAACGGGTTGTTTCGCCTCCTACCTAATTCCTTCCTCCCTGATATTAGTCCTAAAATTACCAGCGAGCTGCAGTTTTTTCTTATGCATTTACAAGCCACGTTTGTTTAAAAATGTACCGGTAAGTTATGTTTTTTTTATTTTTTATAAATAACTTCAGAATGGGAGGAGATAGTGACTTGTGGTTTGCACCATTGAAAAGCTGGTGGAAAAAAAAGGGTTAAAATGGTGTATTTGAATGTCAAAATCGATCAATATTTAGCGAAATTATCGTTGTTTCTGCACGTATCGAAAAAAGTGCAGCTTAACGGTAAAAAAAAAAATTGATGGCGATTATTTTTTGCGACGTACGTCTCACACGGGGTTGTTGCAATCGTTCAAAACGGTAAATAAAAGCAGTGATAAAAAATTATAATCGTGCCAGTTAGCCTATAAAGAATGTAACCATTATTGTAACGAACAACTAGGAGTTTGTAAAGAATTCTGTTATGAATGAGGAGTGTTGAACAGTATTCAAACTCCATTGGTGTGGCATCTGGCGGGAACTTTTACCAACTTGATGCATTTTCGTACTCCATAAAATGCATCCATCATTTGAGGAAAGAATCCTGATTACTAAGACTGCACTGATACCGACACGTACTGGATCGGATCGGCTGCTGACATTTGCGGTATAGGATCAGTATCGGTAACTTTCACTGAAATATCAATAACTCTGGAACTGTTCGAGATTTTCTGTCCCTTTTCCTTCAGGATGCCGTACTCTCCATTACTGAATTTGGAAGGGACAGCGCCACTTTCTGCATTTAGAGATCGAACAAAATTTATTTTCATTACTTGCTACGATTGATCAAAAGAATCCTAACTCTACTAGGGTCTAATGATCGAGGCCACATTAAATCTAGTTCTTCGTTTCTTGTTTTTCATGTAGCCAAGTCACCTACTCTGTGCTAAGTTTATAACTATTCTGATTGAAGATGGGCCCATATTTTCCTGAATAACCAAGTTTCTTTCAGTTGCACTGGGTGTGTATTTTCAACCGGCAAGAAAGCAAACATCAAAAGAAGGCTAACACTTGATAGGAGGTCCAGCATTTATTCATTATCGCTGCAATATTAGTGCAGTTAAGCCTATTAGTTTCTAATTGAAGGTGTTAATTTTTTACCTTTTAATGTTTCAATTGTGTGGACCATTCCTACCCAGCTACTGCTAGGAGATAACTGGATCTCACGAGGACCAAGTTCCTTCATCTCATTATTCTTGCCAAGTTAATTAACACCGCAGCTAAAAAGTGTGGTGCAGAGTAAATTACCTATCAGGCCGAAATGATGATGCACTGGATTACCATACCAAGTTCCTCAATGCCCCATCTGCGGTGATCACTTACTCGCAAGGAAGATGTGACAATGTCAATCATTTCCTAAAGAGGAGCAATGTGAATGCCTCCTGGCATCGGGCAAACCTAAAAAAAACTGTTGAGGCAGACACCAACGGACCCCCCCCCCCCACTGCTGCCCTACCTTGAGAAGACCGCCAGTAGACAAGAGTGTTCCAGTGTCCCAATACCCTCCTCTGCCACTGGAGAACCTGAACAAACCCCTGCCATTTCTTTAATAACGGTGTCGTACAAGTTACCGCCTCCCCTTTTAACACCTGTGGCGCCGTTTACATCTGGGAGACTCGACATCAACTTCATGTTTGAATCCATGAGCACCATCGTAGCGCGAGGAAAAGAAAGACCGTCAATGGAATTGCCATGCAACTAAAAACATGTGTGGAACATGTCATTGGGTGGAGCCACACTTACATTCTCCTACCTTCCAATTCCTTTAGTGATGCTCATCTTCGTGAACTGGAATCACTTGCCAATTCCATCAGACATTTTCAAAACCAACGGGTACCTCTTATGAACATCTCTAGCCCGTCCTATTCACCCATTGATAAAACTCTTACGACCCGAACTCTCCTCCAAATTCTACCAACAGTGTGGCATGCTGAACCCTTGTATTTTGTAAAGATCAGTGGTCGAAACGTTGTGGCAATTTCAAATCCGAACGCTCAGTAATGTGATCTTCTAGTCGTTTCTTAGTGTTTTTTCTTCTGATGAAGGTGGATGACAACGCACAACTGTATTTATACCATCTTTGTACGTGCCGTAGCCTATTTCTGCCGATAATTATAGAGAATTGTGCGAGTTCTTTTTTGCGGTACAGTGTGTTTAATCTTTTATTTTTCAATAAGTAAGCGCAGTCCTTGAAAGTCTGAAAATGGCCAGGAAAATTACTTGAAAAACAAATAACTTTGCTACATTTTCGCTTTTTCCTACTTTTTTTCCTTCTTGCTTACTTTTTCCCTATTTCCTACTTTTTCCTTATTTCGTACTTTTCCCTTATTTGCTACTTTGCCTATATGTCCTACTTTTCCCCTAGTTTCTACTTTTTTATTTGTTTTTTCCTTATTACCTACTTTTTTCCCCTTACTTCTTACTCTTATTTCCTACTTTTTCCTTTATTTCCTAATTTTTTCCTTACTTCCTACTCTTTCCTTACTTCCTACTTTTTTCCTTACTTCCTACTTTTTTCCTTACTTTCTACTTTTCCCCTTATTTCCAACTTTTTTCCGTATTTTCTCTTTCCCCTTATTCCCTACTTTCTTCCTTATTTCTTACTTTTTTCCTTTTCTACTTCCCCCCCCCCTTACTTCTTACTTTTTCCTTACTTCCTACTCTTATTTCCTACTTATCACCCTTATTCCTACTTTTTTCCTTACTTCCTAGTTTATCCCCTTATTCCCTGCTTTCTCCGTACTCCCTAAGTCACTTGAACTCAGTCTGCTTTCACCTGAAGAGATCTTTAGGTTGACTGTTCGTCCTTGTTTGAGCTCGTCAAATAATACTCTTTGGATGAGAGTAAAGGGACCTTACTGGAGTTACTTTTTTTCCGTTATTTCCTATTTTTGTTCTTATTTCCTGCTTTTTTCCTACTTCCTACGTTTTCTTATTTCTACTTTCTCCTTATTTCCTAATTTATTCCTATTTTCCACTTCCCCCAGCGTTGTTGTGATTTTCCTCAGCCCAATAAAAATCCCAGTATTAAACCCAGTAAGTGGGTTTTTTCCAATTTTTAGGCGTTAGTAATTGAAAAAAAAAGGTGTTACGGAGATCATTTTTTCAACAGTTGGTCTTCGGCTGACCCAGATACTTTGGTAGTTTAAAGGTAGATACCACTTAGTTTAGACTTGGAGCAGAATAAAATGAATGAAGGGATGCTTAATAATTATATTTTCTAGTGAGCTGCCAATTCACTAAACCGAATTTCAAAAGGAGTTCATAGCAGAGTTGAAACAGAGCCGAGTGCATAAAGCATTAAAAAAAATTCAGCACACATCAAAAAAGTAAATAAACAGCAAAACTTCATAAAGCCCGAAAAAACCCACCAGGGTTGGGCTTTTTTTTTTTTTTAAACCGGATTTTTCACAACCTGGACTTCCATACTTTTTTCCTTATATCCCATTTTTCCCTTACATCCTTCTTTCCATTAATTTCCACATTCCCTATTTCCTACGTTTTTCCCTTATTTCTATTTTTTTCCCTTATTAACTAAATCTTTCCGTTATTTTTTGCTTTTTCACCTTATTTCCTACTTTTTACCCTTCTTTCTCCTAACATTCCTACTTTATCCCTTTTCCCCTACATTTTCCCTTTATTTGCTACTTTTTACCCGTATTTCCAAATTTTTTCCTTATCCTACTTTTTTCCTTACTTCCTACTTTTCCCCTTACTTCCTACTTTTTCCTTGTCTATTTTCCCCTTACTTTTTACTTTTTCTTTACTTCCTACTTTTTCCTTATTTCCTACTTTTTTCCTTATATTGCATTTTTCCCTTGCTTCCTTCTTTCTGTTATATCATTCTTTCCATTAATCCCCACTTTCCCCATTTCCTACTTTTTCCATATTTCCTAATATTTTTCTTGATTTCCTACTTTTTACCCGTCTTTCTCCTTACATTCCTACTTTATCCCTTTTTACTACTTTTTTCTTTATTTTCTACTTTTTACTCTTATTTCTTAGTTTTTTCTCTTTGTTTCTTAATTTTTTTCCTTGTTTCCTACTTTTTTCCTTATTTCCTACTTTTTTCCTATTTCCCACTTCCCCCTTATTTCCTACTTTTTCCCCTTATTTCGTACTTGCCCTTTATTTCCTACCGTTTTCCCTTATTTCTTACTTCCTCTTATTTCCTACTTTTTCCCTTATTTCTTACTTCCCCATTATTTCCTACTTTTTTCCTTACATCCTATTTTCCCCTTATTGCATTCTTTCTATTATATCCTCCTTTCCACTAATTCTCACTTCCCCCCTTTTCCTACTTTTTTTCCCATACTTCCAAATCTTTTTTTCTTATTTCTTCTATTTTTTACCCTTCTTTCTCGTTCGGGCTTGAACGCACTAGGCAACCTGCCGCGCGGCCAGGTTGCTGCAGCAAATGAAAATGATTAGTGCATGGTTTTACCTAAACAGTAAGCATTCTCATTGGCTGCAGCAACCTGGCTTTACCCCTAGATCTCTAGACAAACTGTTTCGTCTTTGTTTGTGCTCTGTAACGAATACTCTGTGGAAGAGAGCAAAGGCATCTAGCTAGAGGTAATCCCCCCCCCCCCTCCTTATTTTCTACTTTTTCCTTGTTTTGTATTTTTTTGACCGCATTTCGTACGTTGTCCTTATTTCGTACTTTTTCCCTTATTTTGGATTTATGGTTCCTTAAAGTTTTGTAGTTAATTAAGCAACCTGGTAAAAAAAAAATTGAGATTTTGTAATTGGCAAATTATGTTAGTCTGATTTTTTATTTCAAGGTAAATGCAAACCGTCGGCGAAACTGTGACTGTTGTCACAGTAAGCTGAAACTTGTTGCATTGTTGTAATACGCCTAAATTTGGGCGTCTGACATTCTGTAGAATGGAGCCCCAAACAAGCACTAGGTCTGCTTTTTAGCTTGCTGAAACAAGTCCAGCTTTGTGCTTATTAAATTACTACCAGGAAGGTGCCTTTCTCTCATCCACAGAGAATTCTGTACTGACGCGCACAAACAAGGGCGAAACAGTGTGCCTACAGAGGTGTGTGGGGAGAGCAGCTTGATTTCAAATTGTTAATTTCTAGCTTTACTTAAAAAAAAATCAAAAGAATTTAGTTTAAAATTGCCTGTTTGTAGCTGCTTAGTAAAATTCCGTTTGTAGCTACTTTAAAACCAAACAATTCCGTATTTCCTACTTTTTTTTCTCCTTAAAAATCGTTAGGACCCCATACGTAGGATCGATTGGGAAGTTGAAATGTTAAAGAAAATTGTAAATCATCTTTTATGGGGAGAGGCAAGGGCCTTATTGTTATGCTATTCGCAGAGTTGTCTCTTCTTTACTAGATCAAAGTAGTTTTAATTCATTGGATCTCATGAGCCACATTCTCAGATCCACAAACATGAATAGGTAAAACTACCTCTTTATATAAACCATCAGAAAATTAATTGGCTAACTACCACACAGGAAGACTTATGTAAAGCATAGATTAACTTATGTTAGACTAGTTAGTGTTCGTTGGCAGCTTTCTACAGTTTTGATCACACTTTTTCATCGGTTTTAATTCTGCACTCAGATATTAACTGTTTAATAAATATTACAGATTTCAAACTTTACGATTTCAACAGTACTGATTATTAAAAAAAGACCCATTTTTTAAGTTAATAATCTCTCATGAAGATTTCAACAGTTTTGAAGCAAAAGTATAATCATCATTTGGATTAGTTCCTTATTTCAATAGTTAGGGCCATTCTCTTAGATTTCAATAATTTGGGTCATTCTCTTTGATTTCAATAATTTGGGTCATTCTCTTTGATTTCAATAGTTTGGGTCATTCTCTTTGA
>JAHWFP010139272.1:17179-39159 GCA_023313725.1 Lithobius niger
GGGGGGGGGGGGGGGGAAGAAGATATCCCCCCTCCTTTCTTCGGACAGTAAGTTTACGCCCCTGCGACCGATCTCATTATTCCTCCCAACCGTTATTTTTTTCCTTGTAGCTAATATGTGACTTAATGTTTTAGCATTATGCGGGAATGAAAAACGGCGTTACTGTACAGAAACAGCTTACCATCAAAAAAAAAAAAAAAAAAGCTTCTCCCGACCGACCCTAATTATAATTTAATTGGTACTGCAGCTAAACGTTTTTTTTCCGTAGGCCTTATGTCTGCTACGAGAATTTACGTCTGAAACTCAATCCGCAATTTAATTTCTTCTCCGCCTTTGGTTTTGTCCATCACCATGTCAGGATCCCGACACCCCTGCCCCACCCATTCTTTAATCCTAGTTTCTTGCGGTAAACATAGGATAAACCTAATTGTTGATCCAATTCTCGTTTTGTGCTTTCCTTTACCGATTCGGTAGCAAATCTACTTGGTGGAATAGATAAATGCGTTTATCACTCGCCATTTCTCCTGATAAGCTCAGAACAAGGTTAACTGGGATTGAAGCTGCGTACCTCGAGAAAGGCAGCTACTATCTCACTTGGCTTTCGCTTAAAAGCGGCAAGTCACGTGACTTGAAGTGCACGAAGAATCACTACGTCACAGACTAGGCGTGTAAACATCGCGTGACGTTACCGTTAAAAGTAGCCCAAGAACGCCCGAGAAGCTTTCTGGCGGGAGTGAGATTCTCCTCGGACCGAGCGGTAAAAAAGAAGCTTACTAGCGTACACGCGCCACGTTTGTCATCGGGATCGTACCCTTAGACGATCAAATAAAAGGTAAATGAGTTCATATAAAACTATTTCCGGTAATGTATCGAGAAAAACATTAAAATATACCGGAGGGAGTTATGTGCCTTTAAATATATTCAATCGTTGTCGAGAACCAAAATGAAATGGTCTTGGTTTTCGCTTTAATCTTTCAGTTTTAAACTGCATGGTGCAAAGTCTATAATTTTGAGGTCTTCAAAATTGGACAGCCGACATGACTAAATGATTTATTTACTTCTTCGATGCAGGCTTCCGGAAGCTAGTTGAATTGTTTCCACGATTGTTTGCCATAATACTACATCTACTTGCAACAATGCAGAATCAACTACCCATCAGCTGACCCATGCTAACTGTAGACATATGCTAGTGTGTTGCCATCAAAAAAAAACGTGGGGTAAAGCTTGGCCAGTACCTGAACAGAAATACGCATTTCTAATGTTTCGTTTTTTTGCAAACAAAATTGGGTGTGCAGTGGACATACCAACACATGACAGACCAGACCGTAGCAATTACAATAAAATGGAAGCGAAAAAAGCCAACAAATTAACTGAACAAAAAACGGCTTGCCGTTTAGAAAAAAAGCATTAGGTCTCGTATCCCCATACTCACAGCTGTGAAGGTACACGAATAAAAACGGATTAGAGCTCACTCGAATGCAACAAACTATAATTTGAACTCCAATTCCAGGGAACAAGAATTGTGACATGCCAGTCTCCATACACACGTATTCATGTACGTCGCTAATCAAACAAAGAAAACGGTTGGATACTTCACACAAATAAAATATGCACACAAAATACAACATACCCACTCACATGAAGCACAACGAAAATCTAAAACACGTACAAACAGATGTCTGACATAACCAATGAATAAAACCATTCCTTGTTCCCTGGAATTAGGGTTCATATTATAGTTTGTTGCGTTCGAGTGAACTCTAATCCGTTTTTATTCGTGTACCTTCACAGCTGTGAGTATGGGGATGTGAGCTCTAATGTTTTTTTCTAAACGGCAAAGCCGTTTTTTGTCAGTTAATAATGTAAGATTCCAGATCAGCACGCCAAATGGGCGACAACATTTTAGCTTTACCACAGGAGGGTGCCGTAAAACCATTATGTAAATTAATTCGGTAATTGATTGTTGATTCATCTGCATTGTTAGCATTTGTTTGTTTACACCTTGCTGCTGGCGTTTGCTGATTGGCATTATAGCATAATAATGTTTTTACAATGTAAAACAATAAACTGATCGTTCAGGGCTCCATAACTCACGACTTACTGAAATTTCTATTTATATAAAGGGCACATCTCTAGAAGTAGCTCTAAGAACCAGCTTTCTAGGACAAATGGTTTTAGTCTGTAGAGACCATTGTATAAACAGAGGCGTAACTTCAAAGTTGGGACCCGGAGGCGGCAGTGCAGTGGAGGGCCTCCTTTCATAAAAAATCAGTTATTGCAACACAAGGTGAGAGCCCGGTGGGGGCCCCTTTAATAAAATAAAGAAATGTAGCTTTGCCAAGCTAGGCAAGACAAAATGTTATTTTTACAGTGCGTCGACGAGCCACCCCTCCCCTTCATAAAAAAACGCGGTTTTGCCACGCAGGCGCGAGCTCAGTGGAGGCTATTCGGGCAGTGTTTGTCACATAAGACAAGAGCCCAATGAAGCTCCCCCCCCCCCCCTCGCCTTCATAAAAAAATAAAACAATTAAGTTTTTGCAACACAAGTACACCTTTTTTCACAAAATTATAGCGATTACTTACTTTCCGAAATTTTGCGGTTAGAAACAAATTTTAAATCGGGACCATTGAGGGGGCCCCTAAAGTCATTGGGCCCGGAGGCAATTGCCTCCTCTGCCTCATTGTAGCTACGCCACTGTGTATAAACGTGTCCAAACAAAACAAGCCAAAAATGAAACTCACGATTTCAGCTCAAGTCCCGCATCTCCGATGTGACAAATTGGAAATTAATAAAAGTTGGTACACGTGTTCACCAAGTCCAACAAAGCTTTTAGACTAAATTTTTGTGGAAAATGTTAAAATGCCGCGGAGAACTTAAAAGCATCGAAATTTCGGCTTTAACATGGGAGACCGAGGTCAACTCTTACTAATAAACTGGGATAGGTTTTGCACACCCAGTTAACACCACTCCTGATTTCTTGCTTCATCTAAGGCTCACCTAATTATTGGCTCACTTAAGGCAGCAGAAACTTACTCGCAGACAAAGTTGTTAAGGAAATTAATT
Organism: Lithobius niger; assembly: GCA_023313725.1. Classification (NCBI taxonomy): domain Eukaryota; kingdom Metazoa; phylum Arthropoda; class Chilopoda; order Lithobiomorpha; family Lithobiidae; genus Lithobius; species Lithobius niger. The sequence goes on from JAHWFP010139272.1 coordinate 20,244, forward strand.
AAAGATTTTTTAAAATTTCTACGGTTTTCACTATTTCACGGATTTCAACATATTTCCACAGTGCCCTGAAATTTCCTCTGTACCTCATTCAAGCTTATTTTGTACCTTTGGGTTCACCAGTTTTCTGTGGATTGTACAAAGAATAAAAAAATTATAAGAGGCGTCGGGGGAAAAGCAGTACTGGCGATGGTAATTTAATGTCTTTTGTACGAGTCGGGTGTTGTGGAGTGGGAACAGTTTAGCATCTTTCGTAACGATACTCTCGGTCCTGGATATTAACATTTTTTAATAGAGAGATTTCAAACTCTCTATTGTAAAGCAAACAATGTCTGCAAGTCGTTAGTATACAGGGTGTCAGAAAAGTCATGGTCATAACTCACATGGTATGTAGTACTCATCCAGACGAACAAAAAAGTCCATATAAACGTAGGTCCGGAATCGACCGGTTTCCAAGATCCAGTGACCTTTGTCCCACAAAAACACACACATTTTCAGCCAACATTCAGGGGCAGCGAGCTAAATTCAGAAACATAAAAAACAATGCCTCTTAAGAACAAGTGAGAAATCCCCACTTCACATGAGCTGTGCCTAGACATTCCCCATGTGTTGAGCACAAGTACATCTCACAATTACAGTGTCTGGTTATGTGTTTCTACGTATTGCCAGAGCACAATGGCTGTTAACCATACCAATCAAGAGATGGCCGACATGCATTTCATGTATGGCCGGGCCAATGGAAACACAGCGGCAGCTGCACGGTTGTACGCTGAGACCTATCCAAACAGAAGTCATCCAGACAGTTGTATGTTTGCAAGGTTCCACTCACGTCTGTGTGAGCGTGGCTCATTCGAGGTCGCTCCACGAGAGGGAAGACCAAGAACAGTCCGAACTCCTGAACCGGAAGAGCGAGTGCTACAGAGAGTTGACGAGGACCCGGGAACGAGCACACGGCAAATGTAAACCATGATGTTGTCTGGAGAATCCTCCATGAACAATTGCTGCGTCCTTACCACCTGCAGAGAGTGCAAGCCCTAGACGAAAACGACTATCCGGCACGGGCTGAATTCTGCCAGTGGCTGCATCAGCATTGCACTGCTAACCCTCTCTTCCTGCATAATGTGTTATTTACTGATGAAGCATTTACCCGTGATGGAATTGTCAACTTCATAACACCCATGTTTGGGCTGATGGAAATCCCCACGCGATCCTGCAATCACAGCATCAGCGTCGGTTCTCCATCAATGTGTGGGCTGGTATCGTAGGGGATGTTCTCATAGGGCCGCATGTTTTACCCAACAGGCTTGTTGGGGATTCATACTTCACCTTCCTGCGAGATGACCTACCTGGCCTACTCGAAAATGTCCTACTCATGACACGTCAGATGATGTGGCTCATGCATGATGGGGCACCAGCCCACTTCCAGCTTGCTGTCAGGCAACACCTCAATGAACTGTTTGGAGAGAGATGGATTGGCCGAGGCGGACCACGTCCATGGCCTCCCCGATCACCAGACCTGAACCCATTGGACTTTTGCATCTGGGGTTACGTGAAGGGACTCTTGTATTCAAGAAACATTGAAATCAAGGCACAACTGCGGCAACAAGTTGAAGCTGCATTTCAGAAACCAAGGACTATGCGAGAGAATCCGTGCATCCCTTAGCAGAAGAGTGGAGGCATGCATCCAGGCAAATGGCGGCCACTTTGAACATCTGTTATGATGTCGTGGAGAATTGCCCTGTATCTTTTCAGGATTCAACCAATACCTCCTTACGTTCCCATAATTTTGTTTCCAGCGAGTTTTCGTTTTGTAGGTTTCTCAGGAAAAGAAACTAGTGACTTTTCATGAATGGATCATGGCTGGATATGTCCTCACACCACGTACTTCACACACAGGGGCCAGTCTCTTGATCCGAGAGCAGGCGGCGGGAGCAGCAGCGAGCAAGTGAGTTGGTGGTGGTTGTCCCTCGCTCCGCTTTTGCAGCACGCTTCTCGGGTCAAGTTATTGGGTTCTGTGACTTCACACAACTAAATTCGTCTCTTGCAGGGCACGTACTCAGCATTTCACATTGCTTATACATTACTTATTTTTAAGCCTCCAGCAGGTGCCAGCATGGTGTGGCACGCTGAATGTAGTAGAGTGAATCCCAAAAGAGGGCAGTGTCTTGTGTGAACTGGCTTTCTTACAAAATACTAAGAAGATGCTTCTACCGCTTTGAGGTAAAGGGAGTGAATACCACCGCTTATTTACAGGCTGGGGATTATTTCACTTGTCTTTAAGAGACATTGTTTTTTATGTTTCTGGATTTAGCTCGCTGCCCCTGAATGTTGGCTGAAAATGCGTGTGTTTTTGTGGGACAAAGGTCACTGGATCTTGTAAACCGGTCGATTCCGGACCTATGTTTATATGGACTTTTTTGTTCGTCTAGATGAGTACTACATATCATGTAAGTTATGGCCACGACGTTTCTGACACCCTGTATAAACCATTTGCAGTTAAGTTGTACAAACAGGGTTTGTACGTTGTGGAATTGCATAAGGTACTTTTTCAGGCCTTGAAAGTATTCTGACGAATTTTCAATATTAGGCTGAATATTTTGAAAATTTTCAATGTTCTTAGAACATTGAAAATTTCAATGTTGCTTAGAAATTAGTGCATGGCTGTGCACTAATTTCTAAGCAACAATATGTGGTATATTTTATGTAGTAGCTTCTACACTGGCACAGTATACTTCATGAGCTTTAAAAAAATTCCTGAATTTAATAAGGCAGAAATTCGGCAAATAGCAAAAACGGCCTTTTCGGCAAAAACGGCCCTGTTACTATGGTTTGTAGACTTCTTGCTTCACCCAACGTAACACCAGAAATAAAACTGGCCCAATTGCTGGGTTCTTGTTTAAATTCTGGTGTTGCGTCGTGTGAAGCAAGAAATAAGCTATTAATTCAGTAATGTCTAGAGAAACTGTAGACGGTGAAAGAAAAATAAAAATTTTCTGTTCAAAACCTGTATGGTACTAGGGTTTAAAGCCGGTTATTTCCTTTCATGTCTGATAAAGTTCGTTCCAATATGCTGCATTTAATGCAACCAAAAATCAATTTAGCACCACAATATTGGAGTAGGATACTAGGTATGTAAAATTAGCATGGGAATATAATTTTAGGGCCTAGAAAAGGCATGGAATCTCGTTTATTAACACTGGCGGCGATAGCCAGTGTTATTAAGGGTCGACCTAGGATCTCTGTGTTAAACTTTCAACTTTGAGAGCTTATAACTCCGTCAAAATTAAATATCTGTAAACCAAATTTGGAATCTAGCCTTGACTAGTCAAGGCCTGTCTACAGTTCAAAAATTGTGAAATTCAGTCCAGCCAAACCCGAGATACAATGAGGGGCCAAATAGATAATTTTAAATAGACAATTTCTTGGTCTTGTTCTTGTTCTTGGGATGTACCTTTCGTCTGTCCTCTCTACAGGTCAAACTATTTTTCCTATAAAGCTGGTTCCTGGCTCATTTTACAGGTATTGCTCCGTAGATGTGCCCTTTCCATAAGGCCTTTTCTAATTGGTCAAGTGGTTCAGGGGTTACGAAGCTCTAAACTACCAGATTGATTGTTTTACATTGTTTTAAACATTGTTATTATGCAACAATGTGTGACGAAGATGGCTATACAAGCAAAACCACATAGACAGGCTAGTCACTAATAGAAGCAACCCATAAAGCCTCAACTCCATTTACGCGAGGCCAGCAAGCAAGCTAGCCATGCTACACGGACCAGCGTGCCGTTTTCCTCGTCGACCCTCCCGGCTAGCTCTCGCTACTATCTCCTCAAATTCCGTTCAAGCGAGCATTCAAGCCACTTGGCTACACTGCGGTAAACTAGCGTGACTCTGAGTGGCTCTAAAATTAATACATATTTTTGCTCATAGCTAATTACTGCAAGACTTTCAGATTCATACAATAGCATTTTCGGAATCGGTGGATTATTCTCTAGTTTTTCATAACGAACGCAAGTTTCTCAACTTTTGTGCGAAATGAACAATCATTTCTAGCGGTGATTTAGCTCTGCGGCCTGTGGCCTGATTTGATTGGAGACGAACAATAGCGCGATTTGAACCTAGTCTGCTTACCATTTCATGGCCCCGATTATTAAATGCATTTCATGGCCCCGATTATTAAATGCATTCCTATCTTAAGTGCCGATTCATTTTGTTTGTCTACCAATTAAAATATTTAGCTAAACTGAGTGACGAACCGATCGAGTACAGGGATACGCAACGGCTTGTTTATGGCGCCATCTTGCCTGAAACGTCATCAACTCCCTCTTCCTGATTGGCTGCCAGCAGAGCGATCCGAGCGATGTGGCCTCGCTAGCCGAAAGATTCTGGGCCGAGTAGAAGCGCGCGAGACGGCCTCACTTGCCTTGGCGAGACGTTGTAGCTTGCGTATCGCGTATATGGAGTTTGCTGTGCTAGGCCACGCTTTACAGCGTTGGTCTCGCGAGACTCGCTAGCTGGCTGCTCTCGCGAGACTCGCTAGCTGGCTGCTCTCGCGTAAGTAGAGTTTGGGCTTTAGGCCCGCTCGCTCGCGAGCAGGTGCATGGTTGGCAATTGCGCCAGCATGCACCAACACGCGACCGTCTTAAACGGCACTCTTGAAATCGTGCCCAAAAAGGCGGCACCGTTTGCCCTCACGCAGTAAAAGCTGCCATGTTCGCTGCCATGTTACCAAACCGAAAAAAAAATGTCAACCTAAAGCAAAGTAGGAAACCCACACCCCCACTATCATTGGATCATCACATGGGTCTTTATAGGACGATCTCAGAAAGCTGTTCCTCAAAAACCAGGTAGTAAGGGTCCAATGCTTAGCATCGTCTTACTGGCCAAATTTGACACCTAGACCCTTACAGTCACAGTTTAACTTTTAACGATATTATTTTACTTTTATTAATATGACTTTTATTAATGACTTTTATTAATATGACTTGTACGACTACGAACCCTGTTCAAAATACCACTAATTGATGTTATTACTGTGATTCTGTGGAAGAGTGCTCTTACATGATGTTTTACAATTTTTTACTGTAAAGAAATTTAGTAAAAGAAGGGTGTGTGGGGCCCCTGTTCAGGAAAGGGCTAATATTAGTGGATGGATTCATTTTTAAAAGTTTGTTTAGTTTCATGTTCAGTTCCTAGCTGGGACCTTCACACAACATAATTATTTCGTTACATTGTTTCTGCCCGTAACAGAATCCAGTCGGTGTACCGTTAACGCACGGTGGTAATGGTACATGGAGGCTGTTGCGAATTGGTTCCTCCCAGTTGTTATTTTTTGACCGATTTTGCCATTCCAACTTTCCAGTAGGCTACACCATTTTAATTTTTTCGGCGAGCCCTTTCTAATTACCATTGGTGCAATACAGGGCCTTGAATTCCATGAAAAGCCCTAAAGTAAAGCTAAACCCTCCCATCTTAAATTTCAGTATCGTTAATTAAGACACTTAAAAAACATGTGAGAGGCACGAAAACCACTCATGCTTTATAGTTATTGCGTCGTAATGTGTGTAAGTCTTCATTCTAGCAGACGAATTCTTCGTTCGTGCGGTCGACACATCCAAGTCTCGTTCGTGTGACGTCACACTTCATCACCCGTTGGCCCCTGCGCCCAACAAGTTCAGGCAAGATCGCGCTCGGCTCTCACATTTCTCACCACTACTGCTATAAGCGAAGAACGGCAGCCCATATTCTTTTCAAATGAAGCGCATGCCCCTAATCTGCTACCTCCCCACAAGCAACAAGTGTACGCTGTCCAATCGCGTATCTGCCCAGCATTTCGAATTGAGTGAATTACCGCTTAGCTGAACGAACTTTCACGAGTCTTTGTAGCGGTAACAGTCACGGTAGCTACTTTCTTGAATACTTTAGTTTAATAAATCACCCAGAGATTGAGTTTTGGTTCGTGCTACTATGGTAGGAGCGGTCCAGTCTCGCAGCCGCCATGTTAGAAGCACAAGGCGGCGCGCACTCGCTAGTATGCTACGATGACGTCATTCCTCCAAGGTCCAAGGTGATGAAATGTGACGTCAGTACCATGCGAGGAAATCGCGTTCGCTGTCTCGTGCCATGGGAACATCTAACTTGATTCTAAATTAACTATTGCTTAATTAATATGAATGTTGAAAACTTCGCACAACTTGCATCTTGTTTTTTTTGTACTTAACTAACAATAGTGAAATTTAAGATGGAAGGGTTTAGTTTTCCTTTAATTCAAGTCTTGAAAAACTTAAAAAATTGGAATTTTTGTTGTGGGAGTCTTGAAATTGCCTCGAATTTTGTTAGGGAACTGTTTTAGGAATGAGGTTAATGCTATAACAGTAATATTAATTCGGGTATAAAATTAATTAAATTAATAGAAATAATTTGTCAGCCGAATCCATTTCTTCTGTGCAGAATGTTCCCCTCGTATTGGACTGCAGCCAGAGAGAGTTGCTGTGCAGTGCAATCAATTTTTGGCAGAAGGGGCAGCTGAGCAATTAAATATTGTTCCGCTGCTTATTAAAATCGATTAGACTCTTATGCGAACAGTTTGTCTGTCTGTGTGTTCGTGCTATAACGTTTTAACGAATTATCGGATTTCTGTCAAATTTTGCACACATATTCTATGGCACATTTCTAGGTCTAAGTTCACATTTCTAGGTCGGATCGAATCCGTTGGGAAAATCCTCCACTAGAAATAATCAAAGATTTTTGTTTGCAGCAAACGTACGAGGTTCGTTATGTTTTCTTCAGCCGACTGACGTCATCCATCCACGACCAATTACTGGGAACTATGTAGTTTTCGTCAACAGCTCATGTCACTACGAACCGACCAATGACTGACAAATTATTGCACAGATCACTGACGTAGGCACGCGGGTCCACTGATCTCATTCGTACGAACTGCATAACAAGCTTGTATAGTCATGTTGGCATGCGAAATTAGCATAGACTTAGCCTATTTGTTTGGACAATCGTTCATTACTTTAATGCTTAGTATTTTTTTTGGGAGGGGGAAGGAGAAATATTTAAACTAATTTCTACTGTATCACATTTTTTTTTGTCGGGGGGGGGGGGGGGCACAAATTCATAAAACTACTTTTGGGCAATCACTGTGCTATCTAGATATTTCATCCTTATCAGTCGTGCGACGTGGTAACGTCGCAGTCGGTTAAATGAAATGTTTAAAACGCCGAGACTAAACGGTTTGGAGGCTTCCCGTATCATAAAACTGCCAAACGGTGCTGAATATTTTTAATGTTGATCCAGTTCACTAGTGTTCTAATTAAACTTACAGTTTAAAATGAAACCGATTGAAGAGATGTAGTGGGCTCGGCTTTGAGAGGTGTGCGCCGCCATGCCATCCAACGCAGTTGGAAAAAAAGCTAGAAATGCAAGTGACCACTGGTTTTAAGATTTTATACGTGTCGTGGAACCGCGGTCAAGAAATCATTTGGGTGTTTGGATTGTATTCTTAGGAGGGGAAATTATTCGCACGTGTTAGACAATTAGTAGCCATATCGATCGCTGTATTCGCAAGAGAAAACAAATCGTCTCTCACTATAATTGGTTTAAACAGCGTTATTAATTGCCGTGTTTTTCCTCATTCCTTATTTGTTGAGCGGAGGGAGGACATAACTTTGGTCATTGTTTAATATGGTTTACCTTCCTGACTAATAGCACAATGGTGCCAACAATGGAATCTGGCAAATTATAAGATAATTTTGAGTACTGCGCAAATAATCTTGAAATTAGTTGTAAACTAGCCTTGAAAAGACTTGAAAATGGTATCGTCTGTTACGTACGAACTCTGTGAATAGCAAAGCTGGTTATTTAGCGAAAACCCCTGGTTTTATACCAGTTAAGGGGTATATCGAAGACAAAATATTAGAGGATGGGGTTTGACGCTGAAATTTCTGACTGAAACCTCATTTTTTCTCCAAAATATGTTAGATGAATGGCCAGTAGTGGTTTAACTCACTCAACTGGTTTTGCACGTCGGCGACTTTTCGATCCTTTCCGCGGATCTTCTTCAGGCCAAATTAAAGTTATATACACTATTTACACATATTCATGACGAATTTCCGGAGCACTACATCCCGTCCTTCTTCTTTGCTCGTGGTGGTTGATGGTGGCCGTTCTGCGGGTAGAGCTTCTTCTCTTTAAAAAGGATTTCAGTGTTCTGGAAGTCGGGAAGATGGCCTGTGTTGACGAAATGTACTGCTAGCCCATCATTTAGGTCGAATTGTTGAACAGCTGATTTGTGCTCAGCATTTCGGGTTTTGATCATGCGTTTGGTGTGGCGGTTTGAAGGGTGGGGTGGATGGGTGGTGGTCTTGGTCGAAGTAGTGTTTTGATGTTGGGGGTTGTGGAGAACCTTGTGCGGATGTTGGCTTCTTCAAGGATGCGACGGATGGGTTCGGAGATAGATTGTAGGTAAGGGATGGTGACTGTTTTAACTGGTAGTTTAGTATTTTCTTTTTCTTTCGAGTTTGCTCTAGAGGCGGGTGGGAAATGTACTGGGTAGTGGTTGAGCCGGAATTTTTCTCTTACTTGGGAGGTTGCCGAGTGGAGGGTGGTAGGGTCCATGGATCGGGTGTTGGCGCGTTTCATTTCGTTGTTGTATAACGCCTTTTTGATGGACATGGGATGGTGGGAGGAGAAATCGATGGTGCGGTTAGTTTGGGTTGGTTTCGTGAAAGGTTGAAAACTGATGTTGTCGTCGTTTCGTTCAAGTAGTAGGTCGAGAAATGGAAGTTGATGATGTTCGTTTTCGAGTTCTACGGTGAATTGAATGTTGGGGTGAATGCTATTGAGGGCTTTTAGTACTTTCGGGATGGCATCTGCTTTAATGATGGTTAAGATGTCGTCGACAAATCTGAACCAGTCATGGATGACTTCACTGAAGGCTGCGATGGTCATTTCATCATACTTACATACAAGTGTTATTGCTTCGTTCAGTTACGTCTGCAACCTTTTAGCTATGCGTAAGCAACGATGGTTTAATTTTCCGTGTTGACTATCACTGAACAACAAGACTTCGGATGGATAAGGCTACGGACGGAATGACAAATCTTACTGTAGTCTTCCAGCCGCTTCGCTATACTGTAAAAAGACCAAAGTATTTGTTATCTGATTGCCACTTGACCCTTAAAACTTACCATGAATGTCACAATATTAAGACAATATTTATAGCTACTAACAACATGAAGTTGTTGTTAACTACATATATTATTAGTGGCACTTTCCTCAAGTTCTCGTCAAAGACGAATCGCCTCTCTAGCTGCACCAGCCCACCGAAAATGCTCGAAGTTCATCGAAAAAGTCCCCAAACCACATGTTCAACAAACACAAACAAGCAATGAAAACCCTCCCCAGAACCTTCACCGCAAGTTCAAGGGAAGAACACCTCCACCATTAGTCAAGCCTTCGCCGAACGCTCAACCTTCGCTAAATGCAGCAAGCCTTCGCCGAACGTATGCGAGCCTTCGCCGAACGCACAGCCTTCACCGAACGCAATAGGCTTTCGCCGAACGCACAACCTTCGCCGAACGCACAACTTTCGCCGAACACAACAAGCCTTCGCCGAACACAACAGGCCTTCACCGAATGCACATCCCTCACAGAACATTCGCCGAACGCAAGCAAACGTTCGCCGAATATAGGCATTTCTTAGGCCAACGAAAACAATAATATAAAATAGTCCACGGCCATACCATGCTGAAAACACCGGTTCTCGTCCGATCACCGAAGTTATGCAGCACCGGTCCCGATTAGTACTTGGATGGGTGACCAGGTGCTGTAGACATCAGCACCTCCTTTGTCGAACACACTGCCCTTGACAAAGTCGCAATGGACTCCTCCGTTCGACCCCTTCAACACCTCCGGCCAGCCCTGTGCCTGAAAACCCCAGCATCGTTGTCTAACCATTGCCCACACAACCATCATGACAACAATTACGTAAACGTCATCTATGAGCACCCCTTTGAAACTTATCAGTTTTATAAATTCGCTGCTTGCCAGCTTGAGGTGACTCTACTTTACCATGTCCTGGCTTCCAGTAAATGATATGAATCCAACAAGTTTTCCCAACGATATATAGGTTGCCCCTTAATAACTCTGTTCTTGCTCCATTCTCATGTGTTCATCCTTCGATCACTCCACAAGCACGACCCTTGCCACACTTCATCAACAGAAACCACTTTCAACCTGTCACACCCTTGGACAACGAACTCCGTTTGCTCCTCCAACTTTTTGTCTCAACCACGGGAGTCCCTCGTCTCAAACGCGACTCTGACATCCGTTGCTGCACACACTGCTGCCCGTCTCATTTCTGGCTAAACCAACTTTTCATATAAACCATGTTGGAAGCTATCTGCATTCCCACCACTCGTTTCGTCCAAAATTGATTCCACGCCTCATGTTTCCGCGGTTGAGGTAGGAACCGCATTCTATACCACGAACATCATTCACGGTGACTCGCCTGCTAGTTGAATTCATGTCACCTACTCCTGACCACTCTGGGGCTCATCTCGTCAGTGGCCAACCCACGTCTTGAGGGCTGAACCATTACCACATCATCATTTACGAAGATCCACTCAAATTTAATCTCACCACCTCGCCTTACTAGCACACTCCTTTCTAGCTTGTGCTAACTATTTAACCACCTCTACGCATCAATCACGATGGTTATCTCCCCTTTTCAACTCTTCCACCTGCCATGCCTTATTACATATGTTGTGGCTGTTTTTCCTTCCCGCCTTGGGGCTTTTCACCTGCCACGATCCTCATCCCATCTCCCGCGCTGGGGTTCCTCGTCGGCCTGGATTGACCCCACCTTTCCCGCGCTCCTCCCAGTTCCCTGGTTACCGCACCGCATCCATGTCACCCAAAATCCGTGGTGGAAGATCACCGACCCTCGCCAGAGGTTGGGACCCAAGAACCGCCCGAAAACCTGATCTCTGCAATTGTGCGGGGATTGTATCTTACAAGAAACGTTATGACCCACACACAGCCTGTCAACGCCACCGTCATTGCGACTTCAACAATGACCCCTGTTCGATCTGCCTAACCATATCTCTTTCCGACTGGCCACTAATCCAACTGTATAACAAGAAATCTCTGGCTCGCTCAACTCAAATGAGAAACAAAAAAGCCCTTGAAAGTGCGACGCCATCAAATGAAGTACCCTCAGCCTCAATTCAACCTATAATGAAACCATCCGCCACTATTCCGGCAACTGTCACTTCCTCATCCACCTACCCGGACCCTACTCCGGCTACCATTGAAACGAACACTTCTTCAATTCCTGACCCGTCGTCATTTGGGCTTGATACAACTCCTTTTCCTGCCGACCCCCTTTCAAACTATAGTGACTGTAGTTTCCTCTTCAACATAACCGCACAAAAACTCGATCTCAATGAAAAAGAAATGAATCGCCTTCGACAAAACTGCGAGCCCATTGCATCTCACTGCTCTAGCCTTGAAACCAAACTTGCTAATGCCCGGAAGCTGATCGACGCTTATAAGCTGAACATACAAAACTTAACGACCAGCAACACGAAAATGCGACGTAAATCGAACTTTCTGACGCCAGATTCTGGCGCCTATCTATTTCAACTTCTCGCCAACCCATCGTCAAAATTCACAGACCCGCACTACCACGTAAGCCTATTCGTCTCACCACTCGTGGCACCCAAACAACAGAAACTACTTCCAAAATGGAATATATCGTCGGGAACACTGCAATTCCAGCTGACGCTCACCTTTACAATCCCATCGACCATCCACCCGTTCTTCCCGAACTCGCTCGACGAGAACACCACCAACTTGCACAAAAATGGATCCGTTCAAACCAAGCGATGCCTAAAGAGTCTTATGTCGCCTACCAAGTTTGGCAATGGGACAACGCCACAACCTTCATTCCTGCTATCAGGGAAATGCGTAGGATGTCCCTTACCCAGACTAGGAAACTTCCATGCCTGGATTGCCGCTCCACTGCCAAAGGCTACAGCTTCACTTTTACTACAAGACCATAAATCGCAAATTCTCAACTTACCTTCACCAACTTCAGGCCGGAATGATGACTCTCATCGACACCACTTGATGACCCTGCGATTCCTCATTCCTCATCACACCAATCCATTTGATGTTAATCAACTCTTCTATCAACCACCCAATGTAGAAAAAAAAAATGGACGAAGTTAACCTTCACGACCGACTTTCAGGTAATAATTTTTAAGCTTATTTATTTTACACCCACCCCATCCTCTCTTTTAAATGGAATCAAACTCTCAAACTGATGTCAATCCGTTGATAACAACCAGTTTCGCCCCCCCCCCCCCCCTGCAGTACTTGCGTAAGTTAAACTGCTTGAGATCTTGGGTCTGATGCGTCAAGCACCTCAGCCTATACCAAATCTCTGGGCCCCAGCGAACTCCCTTGGGAACCTGCCATGATGGTGCCCGCCACCTATACTGACGAGGTCAACTGTAAATGCAATTAAATTTACAGGTAGTGTGATATTTTCAGCCGGCAACTAGAAAACCCAATTTTACCTGGGGAAGGTCAAAATTGTTTTCTATTACCTAAAGAAAATATACACTACCTGTAAATACCCACCCAACCTCCCCTCTAGAGTCACCACATGGCTGACATATCTGGAGGAAAAATAGATGGTTGGCTAACGCCGTAATACCATTTATGGAGGGTCTGCGCATGCGGTTCAGCTGGGCGTATCGAGAGTTTTGAATCCTCCAGGGTATCAAGCACTCAGGAACTGAATGCAATTAAATTTACAGGTCGTGTATGTTTTCTTTAGGCAATAGAAAAGAATTTTGACCTCCCCCCCCAGGTAAAATTGGGTTTTTTCTGGCATAATTGGTGTTGAAGACAGTTATGGTTTTCTCAAAAATTGGCAAACCTAGCAAAATTAACTTGCAGGAGGATAGAATTATTTTTCAATCTAGAGGAGCAATTTTTCGTGCCCCTGGGGCCTTAGCATGGCAAAGAGTGTCACATACGGCCCGGTTAAGCACCTGGGAGACTGAAAACTATCTGTGGCAATCTGAATTAAGAGGCGGGCCTATTTCAGGGCTTAAAAGTTTGGGGGTGCAACAGAACAATTTTTACCCGTGTGGGGTTCCTGGAATTTGAATTGTGCAGTCAAACCCCCGTATTTTGAAGACTGAAGCTTGGCCCTAACTCTTAGTGAACATCACCGCAGATGGTTTTATTACTCACCGACATGTTGTCGTTAATTCTCAATTGACTTTGTGTGACTCGACAACCTGCATTGGCCATAATTTAGTCACCAACCATAAATGCAGCTGCGCTGGTGCTCTACTTGTTAGAAGTGTCGTTGACACGTAACAATTATGTTGTTTCTGGGTCAACTCGCAGCCAAATAAAAATAAGGAAGATGTAAAATTGAGTGCTTGTCTATGATTTTGCCTGAAAACTTTTTTTGTGTGCCACATCCCTATTTTCTGTTACTGAAAATAGCCCATTAAATGCACATGGGCTATTAAAATTAATTCGATAATATAGTTATAATTCTTCATTTTTGTAATCTATCTTCTGTCCAGGGAGAGTGTTTAGGCCTAATTCCATTGCGAAAAATTCGGCGTTTATGCGATCATTCATGTACCATATGTGGTTTGAGTTCAGTTTAGATTAACCGCAATGTCTTTATTCTCATTTGTTCAGGAATATCATTTTAGTAGTTGACTAGTTTTATTTAGTTTGCTTTTTGTATGAAGCTTCTAGTTAATTTTGGTGCGGGAAAACCAAAATTTAAAGTGGCACTATCACCGATTGAAAATCGAATGAAAATACCGTAGCGCCATCTCGCAGCAGTGATATTTTACCATTACAGCTTGCTCCCAGGTATACGAGGACGTACCAAATTTTTTCTCTATAAAGGAGGCTCGTGGCTTGTTTGCTTCGTTAAAAGATGTGCCATTATGCATTCCTTCGCTTGGTGCAAGCAAGTGCTAGACAGCACGAGATAGCGCCAGATGTTGCCAGCTTCTGCAGGATTTCAATTGGTGATAGTGCCAGTTTAAGGCGATAAAACATTGATTTCGTGAATGTAGCAGAAAAATAACGATGTAAAATGCTTTAAGGCCAGAAATCGTGAAAATACCTAGTTACTGACCCCCCCCCCCCCCCTCCCCCCAGGATAGCTCAAGGAGTACATGAAGTAACCTTACCGCATAAAAAATAATGAAACTAGCACAACTTCGAATACTGTGTGGTTTGTTTTCTAATCCATATGTGCGTAGCTCAGATGACATCGATATTTCTCTTAGCTTGGAGTGCTCGGGTTCCCCTGCTGACATTTACAATGCTTGCTTTTCGTTGCTGGACTTGTTAGTTATAAATTCTTGTGCGAGGCGTTCATAGTAACAATCAAAGAGTACAGATCTACTTTTCAGTTGCCAATTGGGCTGGCTTCCCTGCCTTGCATTTATGCTGCTAGAAAAGCTTCACGTAGGGTGAATAAAGCAGACCACTGTCTTGGACAATATTGGCCTCATGACGACAATAATTAAAAGGACACACCCCCTCCCTATTTTCATTACAAAATTTACGTAAGTTTTAGTGAATGTAGCAAAAACCTATCGCTTTGGGGGAAAATAAAAACGTTTGCAACATTTACATGTTTTTTTTTTTAAACTAAGTTGCAAAATTGAGGCGTACAGGAATGCCAACAGTGAGGCACCAACAGGTTTTGATTACTAGATGTAAACGTAAGTGGATCGTTATATAGTTATTGTTCCGTGGGTCTAGGCTTTTTTTTTTTTACTTTGCTCTAAGAGAGAGAGAGAGAGAGAGAGAGAAATCCCCCCCCCCCCAAAAAAAAAACCTTCCCTCACATGGGGGGGGGGGGGGGAAGAAAAGAGTCCCCAACCCTAGAATCCCAAACTTAAGGGCAAAAGCGAACCTGTTATGATCCTGAATCAAGGAAAATAAAAAGAGCATATGGTTGCTGTAGGAAACCAGTGATGCCTTCAGTCGTTTTGGACACTTTTCTTTTTAAGGCTATGCTCAAAATATGTTAAAAAATATTTTGATACCATTCATAAGTTCTAAAATGTTGACACCAACACTCCCCCCCCCCCCCCCAACTTTCTCTTGACTATCAAGACACACGATGGTGTGTTGCCCACTAAGATAAACGATAACATCCAGATAAAAATATATATGAGCATGGCGACAACTAGACAACGTTGTCTTTACAGCTAAGGTAGTTTGGCTGTTTTTAGTCATCTGATGATAAATAACAATGCTACAGAAAAACCTGAAACTTGTTGGAACGGGAGACTTTGGTCGCCTGACAACATGAAAGTCACTGTTAGTGACACAGATTAACGTTTTCTTGTTGAAAAAACGACGTGAATAACGTTGATATTTTCCTAATTACTTACTAGTACTGTCTACTAGTTACTAGTAACATCATTTCTTGTATCACGAAAATAAATTCTTCCATCCGGTGATTAAAGCTGGTTCTCAGCTCATTTTACAGGCATTGCTCTGGAGATGTGCTCTTTCCTCAAAGGGCTTAGGGACCTCTAAACCAGCGGTTCCCAACCTTTTCTGCAGTATTCCTCCCCACTGAGTATTTTTTTTTACATACGATAAAGCAGTGTTGCCAGATGGATAGAAAATGCCTGTCGAATTTTTTCCGAAATATCTGCACATTTATGAAAATGATAATTTCGCCATCCACATACAATTTAACTTCTTTTTAACTTCTTTTTTCTTTTGCTAAATAATAAGTTCACTATTGATTTTTATAGTGAGGGAGTGCTTCGCGCCTCCCTGGTTGGGAAACGTGGCTCTAAACGACCAAATTGATTGTTTTACATTGTTTTAAACGTTGTTATTATGCAACAATGCGAATCAGCAAATGCAACTGCATGACTTAGACTGAAGAAAAAGGGTTTTGGGTTGTGTATAGGTAGTTTCGTTTATACGAGCTGCCCCTTGAACAATATTTCATAACAATACAAAACATTAAAACAATGCTAATCAGCATACACTAGTACACTGAACATGAATTGAAATGGATCCGTGCGTTTGCAAGGAGATCTAATAAGAAATACCAAGAATTACCCTATAAATTCTTGGAAATACTAATCATATGAAAAAAAGTGACTGCTGTCCTTAAAATGGAACAAACGCAAAAAAAAAAAAAATGGATCAGAAAACTAGATGGGTGTTTCCGTCTCATAAATGCTAAGAAAAAAAAAATGAATTTCATCAATTTGGATAAAAAATATCTGATATCTACCCCAAAACAAAACCTGTTAAGGATTCCCGCCAAGTTAATTCCTCCGACTAAGACTTCAAATGTTAAATGAAATAATTGAAAATTGCGCAGTAAGCAATTTTCATATATTTCATTTAACCTTCGAACTGTTACTCGGTGGGATTAGCTTGGCGAAAAAGCTTGCCGTTTGATATCACGGATTCAAATGACCGAAAAGCTTGGCGGTAGCCCTTAACAGATTTTGTTATGGGTAACTGACTACAGGCCTGCATTTTAAAATTAAATTTTTCCAGTGTAACTGTTAAACATTACATGGCAAATTAATTTATCCTTTTACAGTTGAAAGCTGCGTTAAGACTGAGTATGTGATTAAACAAAGAGTCTGTACTTTATGAAAATAAAATTGAGATCCTAAAATTATTGCTAGTATTTTAGTTTTGCTAACAAAAATGATTGGTAATAAGGAGAATTACTGAATACATTTTTTCATCAGAGCCAGTTAACGTGTAGTTTAATACAGGAAAAAAATAATTATTTATATCGATGACGATTTAGGATTCAAAATCTTTTCAGTTCATATTTTACGTAGACCTATGCATTATATCTCAGAAGTCCCATCCACCCAAGTAGCTTGCTATACACTGGATAAGAGTTGGTAATCCAAACATACGCTAGTGTGTGTCGTGCCAAGTTAGGCAACAAACATCACATCAAATCAATTGTCGAGGGCGTAAACCATTGTAGCGCGACACCATAGCATAAGTGTCTTATATCCTTCAGCATAGTTGGGCATATTTCAGGTGCTTGGGGAAAAATAATAATGTTGTACACCCACCTGACAAAAATTAGCTCGTCTAGGAATGTCAGCTAATGGGATTTCGATGCAAAATCTGACTCTCAATAACGTTGGAAATGTGTTTCTAGTTTCTAGCTACTTCTAGTCCACTCATCCCCACGGTAATTCCCATAGGGTGATTATTCACCAATACTGAGATAGCAAGAAGGCTACCAGCTATGAAATTGGACAAATGGCTGCAGTACGAAACGAACTGCATAATGCTTCAGTACAGAATACACGTGATGATCGATGCAACAAGTGCTGCCTATGGGTTGCCTCCCCTGCAATGTCCAAGTTGTTTTGCCTGCATCTTCCTTGTTTACGGCACGTTTTTGTTCTGTTTCAGTTTTGTTTCCTTTGTTGGACTTGTGTTATATTCCCAAACAACTAGAATAGTTTAGGAGATATATATTTGGATGTTCTTGAAAATGACCTCCATAGGTCAGTTTGAGAACCATCATTGGATTCACAACTGGTGATTTCCTGTATAAGTTCGTTGTTATTACCAACTCATATCCAGTTCAGTATATTATCTTTATTGAG
This sequence comes from Lithobius niger, assembly GCA_023313725.1. NCBI lineage: Eukaryota > Metazoa > Arthropoda > Chilopoda > Lithobiomorpha > Lithobiidae > Lithobius > Lithobius niger. The sequence continues at coordinate 37,931 of JAHWFP010139272.1, forward strand.
TATAGTATAGAACAATCGAAATGAAACGTGGTTGGACTGCAGGATGGTCGGGGGGGGGGGGGCATTTGCACACATGGTTATAGGTGAACTTGGCCCATCCGTTCATGGTCATTGCGACACTTCTAAACCGTGCTTCCTATGCCACAGTGAAAATTGGAAAGTTCTGGAGAATCGTAAGACAAGATAAATAAAGCAAGCGGAATGCAAATCCGAACAGAATTACAAAAGTTACAGCCAACATAAACGCTGACAAAGTACCTGATCCCCTCCATTCTCTTAACCACTTTCGAATTGCTATGTGATTCACATTGCAATTATGGTTAGAACTAGGGTGGTATCTGATCACCTTCGAACCTCTAGCTTTAGTTCTGAAAAAACATTCTTGGCAATGTGATTCACACTGCACGTGTGATCTTTGAAATAAATGAAGTAGCTGAATACATAAAGTGAACTCAAAAATTTAGATTATATTTTAATGGGGAAGAGGGCGGATTTTGGCATTAGAGTAGACCCAATTAGAGCAAATCACAGATGATGCAGACATTTTTTTTTAGTGTTTCCCCGTCTTTTTGGCCTTTTTTTTATGCAACGACTTCATCTTATGTAGAGATTTGAGTTACATTTTAGTTAGCAGGCCTTAATTTACACCACAACGAATTTTGGTAGGCCGTAAAGGGCATAAGGGCCTCAACTTATAAATGGTGCATTTAAGTTAAGACATTGAAAAAAATAAAAAATAAATACTCCTTGAATAGTTTGGAAAAGTACGGAAAATCGTGGTTGCTGGTGTGTGTCATATGATAACACGGTAAAGAGTTGCATCATGGCAAAGTGGGTAAAAACATTTTCTGCGTTGTCTGGCAACTGCCATACCAATAAGCGACAACTGAAGATTTTTATCTGCGATGAGCTTACAAAATGCAAACACTAATATTGTTTAGCTGCCGTCTGTTTCTAAGTGAGCTGTCACTTAGAAACACATGGTAAGCAAACAACGTTACTATCAGCATGAGAGATCAGCAAGAGCCAATTAACTGAATAAGATTAGCTGAACCTGGCCGCAGTACTGCTTTGTATTACATGAGCAGTCTGCAGTCCCACAGCATTCACCTGCTACCATTTATTCCGTTGCCCTGCACCCTTCACCCTTCACCTGCTGCCCCTCGCCAACAGATCTGCACCATTCACCTGCTGCCCCTCTTCAACAGACCTGCGTCATTCACCTGCTG
>JAHWFP010139272.1:44159-68007 GCA_023313725.1 Lithobius niger
TCAACAGACCTGCACCACCACCTACTGCCCTCGTTCACAACCCTGCAGCATCGACTTGTTGCCCCTCGCCCACAAGTACCCTGCATCATTGACTTGCTGTTCCTCGCCCACAACCCTGCAGCATACGGTTACGTTGAAGTATTTCATTGTTATATTGTCTTGGGGGATCCGTCTTTATTTATTGCTGGGGGCAGAGAAAGTTGAGACGTCGTATATTTTTTTCGTCCTCTTTGGGGGATTGTGAAGTGACATTATTTAGGCCTCATCAAAGCGGGGTTACGAAATAAAAACGATGACCAAATTGGAAATAAAATACATTTTTTGAAAATTTCAAATTGAAAATTGAAAATTTCCCATCATTGAAAATGAGCAGAAGTTTTCAACATTATTCACTGAATTATGAATCATATAATGACGAGAATTTCGGCTACTACGAGTGCTTCTATGAAATCGATAATTGTGAAAATTCAACTCCTTACCAACAATCTGGAAAGGAGTTTCGTGCATAAATTATAAATTTCATGGAAGCATGAGTGATTTCGTTTAGGGTTTCACTTTCGATTTGCAGGTGAATTCTCGGTGTAATTCGGTTTCGCTTTCGATTTGCGGGGGTCTTTTCAGTGTAAGTCTACCATGGTCCTCGTTTTGCGGAATGAAAACAAAAATTCTCTCTGTAACACAACGGCCAATTTTTTTTGGTGATAATACAATTTTAAACATGAAAAAGACACTGAACAGTCAAAATTTCTAAAGAAAAGCCTCAGCACTGGTGGAGGGGGGGGGGGGGGGCAACCCCCCCCCCCCAAAAAAGTGGTTTTTTTTTAAACCCCACCCCCCCCCCCCCCCCCTCAACAATGTAAGTGTTTACAACATTTTTAAGTTGTCAGTATCAATACTAGCTCGCACAGTTTGTTTATTTCAATAAACTTTCCAGAATGGACATACAAGCTGATGTACCATCATCTCACCGTTGGGAGAGGACATAACTTTTTGAAAAATAAAGAAATCAACATGGATAAGAGGACAGCAGGACATCCAAGCTACCAACGAACAAAAACTATCCGAAACATGGGCGTTCTTTGTCTTCTCGGAAGGTGGATGTTTAGCGAATGAAGAGAATTCAATTCCTGTGTGCATGTTATTGTTCTACTTACATGACCGTCATCACTTGCTATTTGGCGATTGAAACTCAAGAGTTGGCAACTTGAATAATCCTATTTTCTAAAAACCCGACGAGCAGCAGAGACTTGGTGTGGTTGCTTACTTTGAACGTGTCGATTCATTGTGGATATTTTACGCTTAATTCAAATATTTTTACTCAATAGTTTGGATGCTGCTGGGTAAATTTTCGGCAAACATTTCAACTTTTTAGTTCGTTTGTCTTCTTCAGGCTCTCTTTTCCCTCGTTAGAGTGACCTCTCGTTACATCGCGTATGTCAGTGTTGTGTGAGCGATTTGGTTCGCACCACTGATCTTGACAAGACCGGTTGGGAGCTTTGTCGGTCTTCCATCTTCTGTCTAGCTGGCTCGTGAGTGTGTGGTGCACGAGGAGGTTGATTCGTGAATAGCTTGGTGGTTGTATGTTCAACGATTGGCACACAGACCTTTCATTCACGAATGTACTTGAAAATAGAGGTTCCATTCCATTTCTAGATTTCCTCATCTCCCGCGAAAAAGACAGTTCCCTTACCTATCAACCGTACCAGAAACCGATGGCAACAGCCAGAGGGATAAACTTCAACTCAGGCCACCCAACAGCACAGCTGAGGAGCATCGTACAACAAGAGATGACCAGAATAGTACAACACTCTTCCAGCTCTAGCCTCGCAGAACCATACTTCAAAAAAGCAAAAGCCAAATTCCTCAATTTAGGCTACCCAGGTCGACACATCAACAATGCCATCAAAAAAGCCTGTGCCCAAAAACAGACACCAAAAAAGCAAAAATAAAGGAGAACCACAAATCGAACAACAGCAACAGACCATCGTACTCACCCACCTGAAAGCCTATAGCGAACAACTACAGCACATCTTGCACAAAGAAAACTTTCAATGCTACACCAGAAATACAAAGAACTTCAAATCACTCCTTCAAAGCAGAAACAAACCAAAATCACCCCCTGAGCACAAAATTGGCCAGTCCACTCAAACCAAAAACCACAACACACAAGAAAGAAAAAACAATCCAACTCTAGAAGCAAGCAAAACAAACCATACCTACAACACCAGAAGCAAGAGCAAAATAAGTAGCAGCCAACAGAAGCCAGAAGCCATACAAACAACAAAAACCATACAACCACATCGAGTCACCAGAGCCATGGAAATACCGAATTCCCCCAAAACAAAAAAATGGAGATTATAAAGTGGACTGCACACAGTGCGAGGCAGTATATATGGATGAAACTAGAAGAGGAGTGAACATCAGGGCACTCGACCATATTTCCTCAACTAGAGGAACCGACCCTCTTAAAGGAATAGCAGCCCGCCACACACAGACCAATCATGCCATTAAATGGGAGGGAATCTCTACTTTGATTCATTTCAACTCCCAGAACGACCAACATCTAAGAGCACTAGAATCTATCACCATCAACCACTTTGAAAAGAAAAATATACCACTAATGAACATCCAACTACCAAGCTATCCACGAATCAACCTCCTCGTGCACCCCACACTCACGAGCCAGCTAGACAGAAGATGGAAGACTGACAAAGCTCCCAGCCGGCCTTGTCAAGATCAGTGGTGCAAACCAAATCGTTCACACAACACGGACATACGCGATCTAACGAGAGGACACTCTAACGAGGAAAAAACGAGCCTGAAGAAGACAAAAGAACTGAAAAGTTGAAATGTTTGCCAAAAATTTGCCAAGCAGCATCCTATCTGTTGAGTAAAAATATTTGAATTAAGCGTAAAATATCCACAATGAGTAGCAGTAGAGACTAGAATAAGGATGTCTCGGGAACCGTGTAAGCTATAAGACGAATGGTTTGCAGCTTCACACTCAGTTTTACAAGGACTATACAATTTAGTGTTTTTCTGCGTTGTAACATACTGGTTAGAGAAAATTAAACATTTTCGAAAATGCGCAAGTTTGAAAAATGGTGCTTCGTACAAGTTATATTAGCGAGCAGAAAATAAAACAGGACGAGTGGTTCCTAAGGTTTATTAGCATAGTGGCAACTGCTACTTGATTTTACATATGAGAGGGTTGTGATTTGGCATGGAGGAAGTAGAACTGCGGACGTTAACACCCAAAACTTTAGCGGATAAATGTATGGCAGCCGCTTTTGCCTCTTGGATCAGTGCGGTATGGGGTTGACATGAAAACGTTGGTGAACTTTCGTCAACTTTATGAAGGATGGACATGCCAGCAGGACCTCGTTACTATCTTGTATATACGGAGGGAAGGGGTAACTGGAGGAATTCTGCCAAGCACCTTCTTTGAAAGAGGAATTGACGTTCCCATCTCGTCGCATGAGTGATACGTCGATGCTTGTTTCTGCCTTGACTTAACCTGGAATCTTGCAACAGTTATCAGTTAGTTCAGGGTTGATTTTCAGCTCAGTAGCTATTCCGGAAGCAATTTAACGAAAACCGGTAAACGGCGAATACAGTGGTTTTCAAAGGACATTTTATGAAATCTAATCACACCTAAACCACCAGGTAGAACACAGTTCAACTTGAATTTTCGGAGAAAAAAACGTTCTCCTTCCTCAGAAAATAATGCACATCACGGAGGAAAAACAAGTTCTCACATGACTATTTGTAAACTAATTTACGAATTTTTGTTTACAATTAGTCATGTGAGAACTTATTTTTCCTCCGTGTTGTGTGTTATTTTCTGAGGAAAAAGAACGGTTTTTTTTCTCCGAAAATTCAACTCGAACTGTGAACAGTGAACTGAGTCGAACAGTGAACCTGGTTGTTTAGGTGTGATTAGATTACTTAAAGTATTCCGGAAGCGACAACGTAAACAACCCACCTCCGATGTTGAAGTGTGGGTAACGCTAAATTTAATTGGGAAGATAGTCTGAGTTAAAAATAAAAATGATTTTCCATTACCCAGATGAATTTCCCACTTAACTGTGTTTTGACAAAGTAGATGGCGATCACACCGCGTATGCGTAGATATAAGCTCCACTGTGACGTCCTTGACAAGCTAGTTGGGCGAAGTGGATTTTAACTTTTGTGTCAGGAATTTCCAGCTCATGCTGCCATTAATGCTAAATTAAGTTGAGTAGGTATTACAAGGATAAAAACCAAATTATCTTTTCATCAGAGGAAAAGCAAAAGCACTTATAGTCTGTTGCAAATTAAATGAAAGCTTCGTACATCAAATGAAATCAATTTTTTTATTCAGTGCGAGTCCCATTCGAAACTGTCTGTGTTTGCACTAACGTTTTCCAGAAGTTTGTTTTAAGTTCAAATTATTTTCAGCCCAGGAGAAAGTGTTCCATGCTAGAAGTTGAAATGGGTAACACTCTCGTGCAGGGCTGGAAAACGTTTCAAAAACTTCTCTGTTTCCCATGTCAACAAAAGACAGCCTTACTGACCCAAAGAGAAAATAAAAACTTATGGCTTTTTTTTTTACTTCAGGTATACAGGAGTTTTATAAACTAGTACCTTGCTCAAAAACAATGCTTTTCAAAAACCTTCTCTAAGCTTATGGAGGCGGTTTCCTAGTCCTAGCGACGAGCGTTATCCTCGTTTGCTGACTTCAAGGTTTCAAAAACCCACTCTAAACTTATGGAGGCGGTTTCCCAGTTTGCTACTAGAAGAATTAGTATTCCTAGCCATGAGAGGTATCCTCATTTTGCTTACTTTAAGCTCTGCAAAAACCTTCTCTAAACTTACGGAGGTGGTTTCCAAGTTTGCTACTAGAAGAACTAATGACAAATTCGTAGCCATGAGAGGTATCCTCATTTTGCTTACTTTTAAGCTGTGCAAAAACTCTCTCTAAACTTGTGGAGGCGGTTTCCCAGTTTGCTACTAGAAGAATTAGTAGTCGTAGCCACGAGAGGTATCCTCATTTTGCGTATTAAAGCTTTTCAAAATCCTTCTCTAAGCTTATGGTGGAAGTTTCCTAGTTTACTACTAGAAGAGTTAAACCTAGTTCTGGCCATGGTACATATTCTATTTTACTTATTTTAGAGCTTTACAGAAACACTCGTAAAACTTATTTTTTTTCCTTCCTTCCTTCTTTTTCTGCGATTGAAATGTTATAATCTGTTTATAGTTGCTTTTAGTAAAACTTTTATGTATACCTTCTAACCCTTAGTTTTATTTTTGGACCATTGTTAGTGGCATTTATTTATGGTCCATTTATTTATTTATGGTTCCTTTTATCCCTTTGAGAATAAAATCTTATCTATCTTATCTTATGCAGCTGCATCCCTGTTTAGTACTAGAAGAAGAGTTAATCCTTTTAAACTAGATAATACATTCTAGTCGTGAGAGGTGTCTCGCATTGCTTTCTTTTAGCTTGCGAAGATCCCTCGCAAAACAGAGGCTGTTCCCCGATTTGTACTAGAAGACTACAGCCTCCTAACGATGGGAGGTGTTCTTTTTTAGTTTACTTTAAGCTTTGCACAAACCCTTTCAAAACTTAGGGAGAAATTTCCTAGTTTTGAACTGAAAGAGTTAAACCTAGTCTGTTAGACAGCACCTCCTAGTCACAAGAAGTTTCCTCGCATTGCTTACTTATCGTTTTGGAAAAACCCTCTCATTTGTATTAGAAGAGTTAAACCTAGTAAACTGAACACCACCTAACCACGAGGGGTGTCCTCGCTTTCCTTACTTTGAGCTGTCTGAAGAGCTTCTGAAAATGTATGGAGTCTATTTCCTGTTGTACTAAAAGTATAGTTGAAAGTAAAGTGCTTGATATCCCTTATTATACACTCAATTCTCGGCATAAAAAAAGCATACTTTTAACTCGTACTTTTAACTCGGAGAGTAGGAAGATTATCGTTAAAGTATTAGGTAAGAAATTTCTGTTGTGATCCACTTCCTAGTCACTAGCGAAGTCCTCGCTTTGCTTATTTTTAGCTTAGCTAGGATCCTTACAAAACCACAAAGTGTAATTTTCCTGTTTTTTATTAGAAGAGGTAAACCCAACGGACACTTCTTGATGTGAAGAGATCGTTTGGTTTTCCAGTATTGCGTAATTGGATTACGTAATCCGTACCTGTATTGTACGGCAACGTGTCGCGTAACTTGCGTGAATAAAAACCTTGTTTTGGTGTAAAAGGAAAAAAATCAATTTAAGTTATTCATGAGATTTGTTGGTCGTTTTTCTAAGTTTTTTTTTTCATTGCATTAGGTGCTTTGATGTCCGTACGAACTGTTTTATTACCCTCCGTCCTACTTGTTATCCGAGCTGGTCTGTCGTAGTTTGACGGGATATCGGTTGAATGATGTATGGGAAAAACCGCCTCTTTTTTTGTTGTTTGAAGCGCTCATCAGTCTTTTGTTGTAGCAACACTTCACACAAAAGAGAGTCTGTGCAAACATCATCACTGCCGTCGTCAGCGGTGTCGTTCCATCAAAGAAATGTTCACTTAGTCGTGTTCTTTCAGTTTTTGTTATTTTTTATAGCTGCCGTCGAGTGACGTTTTTTGAAATGTCACTTGACGAGCCACGTACATTGCCATTTAGTTTTATCGTGTCTGCTTAACTTTTGTGATGCGGTGTGGTGGCAGGTATTGAGAAAATTAATTTTTCTTAATATGTGTGTGCCTCAGATTACATTTTGTTTGATCGATTAGTTCAGATAAAGAATTGTTGACTGCTCACTTTCACATGGTTAGTAGGAATAAAGGACCTTGTGAATTGTGGAAAGACACTAAAAGGATCCCCGGGATTAAGTTTAGCAAAAGGGTCATGGGATTAAAGATCAGAGGTAAATAGGACACCTGGCTGTATGCTCCCAGCTGTTCATTAAACAATGTATCCTGGAGCATGTATCTAGAAAGCTTTGTCTTGTAACACCAAGAGAAAAATAGAACACTTGGGGGAGTATGTTTCTGTAACTTCTACTGTATTAAGTTAGGGGCATAAATAATGACTGCCGGCATTTACAATGGTAATTCAGTGTAATAAATACACCTTACCACAACTAGGACAACTTCACGAAGTTCTTCTTTAAAATTTTCGTTGATGGACGATTATCTTCATTAGTAAATCCTCACTCACAGAATGAAAGTTCACATCAAAACAAATTCAGTTCATCTCATTTAAAGAACATGCACAAATTAGAGCCAGTCAGCTCAAACTGCAGATCTACATATTTGTTTGGTGCCATATCTGGCCCTTCCAGTGTTTGCTGAATCTGTTTGCCATTTAAGGCCAAATGAGCTGGCCAATCGTATTATAAGTAGGGAGGTTCATGAGAGGAGTGGGATACCTTGTTTGTGAAAGGGCTTTATGGCAATGGACTCTAATGGACGGAACATGTGAGTGATACCGTAAATGGGGATGTCTGGAATGGAATGGCCGCACACCACAGAGATACCCAACACAACATCGCTTGGGACAAAACTTCTATCCTTCTGAATTCCAACTCTGTGCACGACCCACATCTCCGTGCATTACAGTCCATTGCCATCACGTATAAGCTGATATCCTTGGAACTCACTCCCAGACCAAGTTGTTAGTGCTTCGAGCACTAACACATGTAAAAACAACATACATATATGTTGCCCAAAATTCTAACTTGTTATTATTATTCTTGTGTGAGCTAACTATGTAACTATTTTCGTCATTTTTCTTTTATTGTCTCTTTTGAAAATTGTATTTTTGCTGCTCTGCCTGTACGGCACCGCAGTGCAAATGTAAATAAAGTAAAAGTGAAGCGAAATACATACTCCTTACAATGCTTAGCCAGGTGTTTGTTTTCTCCTGAAAACAATGAAGGTAGGGAGCTCGGGCAATAAAAAGGAAGTTCCTTGGTTCGAGTTTCAGTAATCCTTCTTCAAGTTCTCAGGCATGTAATATCTCGTAAAAATGTTGCAAGCCATGTTGTTTAAATGCTGGTTGTCTGTTAAACTCAAAAGCCTCAAACCTCTGTATAATGAAAGGCAGGCACTGGTGCCTCGGTTGGGGGGGGGGTCTGTTTGTAACAACTCTTGACATTTTAGAGAGGGGGAGGTGGGTAAATATAGATATATTAATAAACACCCCATCATCAAAACGCAACACTCAAAAACTACAAAACAACTCGTCAACCATTACCATTATGGCAGTGCAAAAATAATATTTTGTTGAGTTTTCCTACTACCATTTGTGTATATCCAACAAAAAAAAGCAGCATGGGAATACCATTTTTATTTTTGGTAGTACCTACATATTTGGTATTAGACCATGGGCAGGGGGGGTCACTTAATGCTGAGGTTCTTATTCTACGTGTAACTAAGTTTAGTAGGTTTTTTTTTTTTTTGGAGGGGGTGGGGTTATACTCCTCACTAGACCCGGGGGGGGGGGGGGGGATCTCTGGCCAGGGAACCTAAATATTTTAAAAATATTTACAAAGGAGTGAAATAACATAGACTGTGTTAATTTATACTATGGATATTGTTACAATTTGACTGCATTTTAACCCCGTAACTCGTGGTTTTTTTGTTTTATTATCGCATTCCATTGGCTACCAGGATCAGCCTTCAGTAAATGTTCTAGTTAGTTACCCGTCCGTTTTTCCAATCTACAACAGAAACGACAACTAAAAAATGATTTTATCGTCCTCCGTTTTTATGTTTGTAATACGGAGGATTTATTTTTACTGCTGTGATTAAGTGAAATTTTGAACAAATTTATAGATTTAATAAAAAACTTAAGAGCATTTGACTCTTCACTTGCTGCATCATAAACGTCTAGCGTAGCGTAAATCAAGCTATAAGACTTATTCAGGGTGGTCCACAAAAAACTGACGACCCAAAACCCAAGTGTTTCTAAGTCCAACTTAGTTAGCACCCCTCAGAACCAGGAGAGGACAGAAATCTTCCCGTTTCATTAGCGTTGATTTCTTGTCCTATCCTGGTTCTGAAGGGTGCTAACTATAAAAGTTGGACTTAGAAATGTAGGGTCGTCAGTTTTTTGTGGACCACCCTGTATAGATAACAATATTCTGAGCAAATGACCATTGTTAAGTTATGGGGCACCCAATGTGCTCATGCAAATTAAGTCGATGGATTTCCAATGAGCTCCTTTCAAATAACCATGTTAGCAACAAGTTGACTCGGTGCAAATAACCTTTGGAACCCAATGCTCTCTGTATAACCATTGTTGAGTCAGTGGGTACCCATTGGAATCTGTGCAAATAACCATTGTTAAGTCAGTTGGCTCCCAATGTGCTCTGTATAACCCGTTGTTAACGTTAATGTGCACCATTGGACTACATGAAAATAACCACTGTTGAGTCAATGGGCTCTGTGTAACCATTGTTAAGTCAGTGAGCATTAGGGATGGCACAATAATCAAAAATTCGATAATACCCCGCGATAAAAATTTTCGTCGATTATTGTATTGCATGTTTTCTCATTTATCGAATTATCGTGCAAACCCCGATACTTAATTTGTCGTATCTCGAAATCGCAATAGCTAGAAACAAGCGGTTTGCGGCGTTACGTGCTGAATTACAAGGTTTCTCCAACCAAGTGTGCAGTAGTGTTGCTAGCCACTTAGCTGACAGGGGAGTTAGTTGAATGCAAACAATATTTAAGCATTAAGTAGCAGTAGAACTGCTAAGTTGTTTCCACATGGTGAGGAAGTAATGGACAATGGCAAGTGTATTTTCTTGTCTGTTGGCCAAATGGCGAATGCCACACAATTCACATTCATGAAGGTTGCACTGTCTTCAGCCAAGGTTTTTTTTCCCATTTTTTTTTTTTTTTTAATTGTTATTCCAGCCTCAAAATTTGTTTTATTGGGATGCTTTGTCAATAATGGACCAAATCGGCCAAATTAAATTTCACAATTTAATAGCCACACACTCCAGCTACAACCTGGGAAAAACAAAACTCTAAAATTCCATCTAGAAGATTTACTACACCAAAAACTGTGAACTAGATCAAAAACTGTATTTTAACTTAACAGTTAACCATCCAACTTAATTAATGTGTTATAGCATTCATCTTTTTATATATTCTTTTGCCCCCAGAAACGCTACCATAAGTCCGAAACAATTTGACATCGGCATTCTCACAGACACGAATTTTTGTGGAAATATTTTTGCTTCAAATCTCCGTCAAACTCCGACAGTGACCATCAGAATGCAATAACTAGCTTTTCGTTCTATTAAACTTGTATCTTGAAAAGATCTGTTCACCAAAGGAAACCCAAAGTCCGTCTGTGCAACAAACTCCGTTTCCCCCTCCCCCAAACCCAGTTGTGGTGTATAACACTGCAGTTTACAGTTAAAGCTTGTATAATTTAATAGTAATGATTTATTCATTACCCAAGCCAAACTACTAAGCTTTAACATGAGCTATTTCACAAAGTACTCCTGTAAATATTCAATCCATAGTCAATATTTTAATGCAAAGGCCTTTTCCCAAAGTTCACTTAAGTTAAACTCAATTTGGCCTGTCTTTACATGTCCCTACTCCTTCAAACGGCTCTGCACCAAAACCCTTTGCCAAACCGACTTCTCCTCCCCCTTTCCATTGTTCTCCTGGCCCTCAGCCAATCAGAGGTGCCTAGCATCCTCGTGAGTCCGCGCTTTGGTCACCAAAATCCGATGCTCCAGCATAAAAAGCGCCAGTTGCCCTCCCTCTACAGCTCAGTCAGCACAGCTCACAGATCTCAAAACTAGAAGAGGCCTCGAAATTGGCAGCTAGATACGATAGAATGGCGTATTTATTTCGTATATGCAGGCTTTCAGAGCTGAGTTGAATTGTTTCAAAGTGGCCAGCAACAATCGACTGCATGCATAGCCCTTTGTTGCGCGACGCCATAGATGTAAAAAAGGTACATGAATTACAAACAAAAACATCAAGTGTGCCGTAAAAAAGGGGGTTATATGATTGAAGTTACACTTTGCTTGTTAAAAGGAACACGGATAAAAACTGATTATTTTTTAATTGAAATAATCAAATGTACAGTTGAGAAAATTGCATCTGTTTAAGTGTTGTTGTGCTTTACCAATCATATATTTAAAACGTAAAGCACAACAGCACTTAAACAGATGAAATTTTCTCAACTGTACATTTGATTATTTCAATTAAAAATCATCAGTTTTTATCCGTGTAACTTTTAACAAGTAAAGTGTAACTTCAATCATATAACCCCTTTTTTTACGGCACACTTGACGTTTTTGTTTGTAATAACCAATGTTCAGTCAGTGGACTCCTAACGGGCTCTGCATAACCATTGTTAAGTCAGTGGGCATCCAGTGGGCTCTGTATAAATAACCATTGTTAAGTCAGTGGGCATCTAATGGGCTATGTGTAAATAACCATTCTTAAATCAGTTAGCTCCCAATGGGCTCTGTATAACCATTGTTAGGTCAATGGGTACCCAATGGGCTCTGTGTAAAGCCTATGTTAAGTCAGTAGTTATCCAATGGGATCTGTGCAAATAACAAGTATTAAAGTCAGTGGGCTCTGTATAACCATTGGTAAGTCAGTGGGGACCCATACTTGCAAGTGACTTTAATAACAGATGCAAACCTATATACGTTGTCTTTTGGACCTGTATTTCAGACTGCCTGAGTTGGGAATCGAACTCTCGGCCTTTGAAGCAATACTGACATGTCCTAAAAGGAAACTTCCATAGGCAGCATTTAACACGTGCATATATACATACAAACATGCAATGGTGTCAGTATGGCTCAGCGGTAGGACCTCTGCCTTTGGCGTCAAAGGTCGAGCGTTCGACTTTCGAGCGTTCGCTCAGACAGTTTGCATAACATGTAAGTCCAAAAGGCAACGTAAAGAGGTTTGCATCTGTATTTATTTAACTGTTGTTTAACCTTTGGCTTTTCCGTCCTTAATGCGAGTGACTTCGACAGTAAGTAAGTGGACAGTAAGTAAGGTCCATATATACAAAAAAAAAAATAAAAAAAACACCACAAACAGTATCATAATTAGTATGTGCAACCTCTGTGTGCAACCTCTGTGCACAGGAAGATAAAACCATGTTAACAGGCTATCTAGCTTATTTATTTTCTTAGTTCTATGGGCCTTTAACCCAAGGTGATGTCTGGCCTTAGTATTTGTAGCAGTTGTTAGGAAATTGCCATTTGAAATATTGTAAACTCCACGAGTAAGAGGTTATTTCAAATGACCTCCTTTTATTACCAAATAGTATGACGTCATGGGACGTCACACAAACAAGGTGTCGTACAAAGCAAGTGGGAGTGTCTGTAAGTGCTGCCACCTGTGTAACAACTTCAGCATAACTAACATGTACTCTATATACTCTATACAGGAATTATTTCCCCTTCTTCTCTTCCCTCTGCTTTCTCAGTGTAGAAAATGTATTGGGTTACTAATTGTATCGAAGAGAGAAAATCATCATTACTTAGAAAAAAAAAATATTTTTAAGTACTGTGTTGACTGCAAAACTGAACATCTCTGGAAGCAGTGGGGGCTTCGACGCAATCCCACAGAGCAACGGCTTTTGCTCGATTAAAATGTGGGCGGAACGGCTAGATTTTTTTTGAATGTTCACAACATTTCAATTCAAAATGACGTCAAACAATATCTTCTATTAGCTACTGTGCTGTGACAGCAAATGACATGCTATGTCAAGTTGCTGTGCTTTTTTTTTGCATTCCTTTCAATGCTGTTTGCTGTGTCGGCGTAATAATACCATTTTGATGTGTAGCTGACCCGTAGTAGATAGAAACTGCTAGTTAGCCGTTATAAAAGTGTAGGTGTGCCGTGAAGCCTGGTTGGTGCAATCTCATGACTACTTTGAGCATCACACACCGTAAAAACGAGTACGTTGTAAACAAAGTCAAGGCTGACTTGACATCCCTTATTTACGGCTACCTGACCCTGACGCTGCTAGACCTTGTTAGGAATAAAATCATGTGTGTACTTTCGTGCTGCCACACCTCCACCGTGGGTGACACGCAGGTCCCATATACGGCAGCCGCCTACAGTTACGTTCTGCCCCCCTATAGATTTACTGTGGCCGTGAGCTACTTCGTGCTTGTTGGATTATTGACTTTTTTCCCGTCTCGTATGACGCATACACACGCACACCCACCTCCTTTCTCATTTGTGTCATGGCTGTGACTGCTTCAATATTGAATGGGTCCTTTTTTTAAAATGAGTTTTCTGGTTGTGGGACTAGTTGCGTCACCTTCTAGGAATCCTGTTGTCTTCTGTAGAAAAATAATTTTCAAACTAGGTTTCGTTGGCTAGTTGGAACTTATTAAACTGAACCCTTTTAACCCAGATAGAAATTGATGCAGTGCAGGTGTAAACAACAAGTTAATGAATGACTTGCAAACAAAAGATGTGTTAATATTTATGTGTTGGAAACCAAATATACTGTTGCTTAGCGTTAGTTACCAGGGAACTTAAAAATTGAGCGAGATGCACTGTGAAAGGTTTTTGTACGCTACTGAACATTTTATATGGTTTTTATTTTCGCTTTTTTCGCCTTAACATCTTGCATGATGGCTAGGAGTAACCTCTCAGTATTATTGTTGGTGCAACAAAAGTCAGTTTCTGCGAGATGTTTATTAGTTTGCTGGTTGATTACGGCTAAGTCTCAGATTATTAGGTGTTAAAAATGTAGTTTCTTTTTGCAAGGCAGAGTAATGTTTGCGTGTAAATACTTTCCCAAAAGCGAAACTTTTTGCCACTGTCAGCGACACTAATTGTGGGAAAAAAATTATCTGCAACTAATCTGTTTTTATCATGTTGTTACTCACATGTTTATTGGTTTTTACTGAATGACTTTTCAGTACTATTACCCTATTGATCTGGCTACTACACCAATGGAAAGGTCTCGTCGAGACAATGAAAATGGTGTATTGGATTGTCAAAATCGGTAAAAAAGAAAATTGGGCAAAGATGCAGAAATTTAGCCAAAATTTGTCCACGGCAGCCTTCAACTACGGGGGGGATACTATTGAAAAGTTTCTTGTTGATGTTTGTGGTATTTCGAACCACTGTAGTCAGCTGGTAGAACCTATACTATTTTAGGTTCTGGTTGGCCACTGTAAATAACTGTATTTATGATCGTTTGCAATCTCCTGTCACGCATATGCACTAACATTGGTGGTGACTGGAACTTTGTATATGCACCGAGTTCCTGCGTGTACTTGGCAAGTAACGATTTGTTTTAAGCTAGCATCTACGAAAATCAAGAATTGGTAGTACTCTTTGGACGTGGATATTTTTATTTTGTTTTATTTCGTTTTGTTTTCTTTTAGTTTTATTTATTGTTTTGAAATATTTTTTCTTTATAATGCTGAAGGAAGTACACGTACCCGATTTTCTGATTACAGCATTTCTTGAGGGGGGGGGGAGAGGCTGGATGACTTTAAAACTGCAAATGCCTGGACTTTTGTGACTGGGAAACCTCTGTTCATGACAGGGCCAAAAGATTGTCCAGAGTCGACAAAACTATTCCAAAACTATTGATATAAAAATTGTGTAGAGTCTAGGGGATAGCATGTTGTTTTTATTATATAAATTATGGGTAATTGTTTCGGGGTCCAAAACATTTGCTGTTTCGAAATGTTTGCCGGCTAGTTGTGAGAGCTCTAGAAGAGCAGTTTTCGTTATTGGCTAGAGAGATTGTCGGAGTGGTACAAAATTACATTTCTTCGTAGTCGTCGCTGTTGGTTACTTCAATAATTAAGGGTTCGACTCGGTATTTAATCAGATGATCAGTGCCCCTATAATCGTTCTTAAGCGTTACAACGTGGTTAATGCATTTCTACCAGTCACTAGGAGTTACATTGGCTACTGCAGTAGTTGTTAAATGTTTTGACGTCTGCAATTTTACATTTTGCGGTGGATGCTCTTATTTCGTCTTTAAATTGGGCCCAAATTAAATCGATGAGATTCAGCTCGCAGTGATACGGAAATTTGTTTTTCGAGCCATGAAATAATTTCTGGCTTATTGCTGTTGCTTGTTGCCGCCTTGTCGAGTTGAACTGAATGACACGGATCCATCACAATCACCAAGTTGGCTGGAATATTGATTAGTAGTTTTTAACCAGTTTTTAAAACACTCGCCGTTCATTTCTTCATGATAATCTCTAGTCTTCATTTTCTAATGAAAAGAAGTTGAGCACTATTTACAAATCCTTTTCGTTAGAGCCAGCACGCAATAATATCAAACGTCAATCTTTTCCCGATGGTATGAGGCGGCCACGTAACTCTTTTTTCCTTGCCGTGCCTCTACGTCTGTCGGCTATGATGTTCGTTGGCCCACAACTTGTCCAAGTAAACAAACGGTGATTGTGGCTATGCAATTAACTTACCGAAGAACTACAGCGTAGAGCAACGTTTTCTGGACTTTCGATGTAAGTCGGAATCATAGCTGCAAAGGGCGAGCAAGCTTGACAATTTCTCTGCGTGCTTCAGCTTTCGATATGCTAGGCCGTGGTGGTGTCGTCTGCGGCGTTAGGCCTAATCGTTATGCCACAGATTAGAGAGTTTAGGTGCGCGTCATGCCGTAGTTTTGGCCGGAGATCGGTATTTCCTTTGCTGCTGACAAGACACGCTTACCTTTCTCCGAGATTTTCCAGTGGCTAAGCTGATCTCTTAAATTTGTTGTTTCAACATCCATGTTGTGTCCTGAGCCTCCATGTATTTGAAAACATTGCAAACAATCTCCCTAGCCGGCGAATTCAGAGCTTTTCCACATCGGGAAAGCGATGAAGCGAGAGATAAGGTCGCCATGTTGGTTCGTCTGCTCGAAGAGAAGTTTTTACCAGGCGTGATCAATCCATTGTCCAAAAATCCGCGCGGAGTGGCCAACCAGAACCTAAAATAGTATAGAGTATGCTAAAAGCTGCTTTACAGTGGTGTCATTGTGTAAGAAAGTTATATACGGTGTTGTTACCAAGCGGCTCAGAAACTATTGATACCAAAGTTCACGAATTCAAATTTTGAAACACATTTAGTTTTAGAAGAACATGAGCACAAGTACCATTTTTATTGTTGTCAGCGGACATAGTTGGTTTCTTCAAATTCACTTTGTGTACATGACCACTAAAGGCGCTTCAGAGTGATGCACACCGAGTCCCTCTCAACGTGCGTCATTCCACGTTTGTACCACTTTCTCAAAATGAGTGCCATCAAATGGAACGACTTTTACAAACGTGGTTTTGTCGTCGGATGCAATTTTTTTTTGCTCGTGGTAATACTTGCAAGCTCATTGGGATGTTGTTGCATGCCTAAGAAAGATTGTGGACACATTTTCTTTGCTGTTAAAGTCGTTCGGGTGTGGAACTCTCTACCTGAATCACTTGTTATGAGCAAGAGCTCACCATCTTTCGAAAAAATATAGGCACGGTTGTACTTAGAAACTTTTTGAAAAGGCCAGAATATGCTCGGGTCTCCGCATGATGACGATTTCGTCTCATGCCCGCTGGGCTTTTTTCGTGAGGGGGGAGGGGGACGAGGAGTGGGGTGCGGGGATATATCCTCCTTTTTCTTTTATTCTCTAGGATGGGTTTTAGTGGGTCCAGGCCCCTTCCCTCTCCTGACCTTTGTGTTATTTTGGGTCAAATATACATTATTATTATTATTATTATTTGCTGCCCCCCACTAAATTTGTGTTAGTGCCACTGAAGTTTTCTGTAAAAGATTCTGAAAAATCAGTGTACACCACATGTTGCTTACTTTTGTTTACAGGGATTTCAGTTGATTCATTTTCTACATCAGGGTTACAGCCATGTGGGATGCGTCCACTACACCCCAAAGCGAGAAGGGGAAGAAAGGTTACAGGTTAAGGTGGGAATTCCTTAGCCGACTCTTTTGTGGCATCTTGTGAACATGGGGTGTAGGACATCTGATACAATTTTGATAATAAGTTGAACATATCTATCCTATTTGGTTGGAACTGATATTGACTGCCAAAGTATCAGACTTTGTGATAACATCATAGCGATGATATCATATAATATCGGCGATAATATCATAGCAATGCGGTTTTAAAAATGTTGTCGACACTGGTAGTACCAATACTTGAATTGAATGCTTAATTTTTTTTTCATTATCTATCAAGGATAATATTCTTCCAAAGTCTAATAATTATTATAATGAAATATTTTAAAATGATAATAAACAGTTAAAAAATAGCTAGGTAGATACTCAATGATTTTCTAAGCAAAATGCTGCAAACCACATGTTGTCTCGAACAGTTCCCGAATTATCGATATTTCAGTGAAAGTTGCTGATACCGATCCGATAATGATACCCCAAATATCGGCAACCAATCTGTTCCAGTATCAGTCTTGGGGCAGCTTCAGTTATTCTATTTAAATTTTTGGTGATTA
Source organism: Lithobius niger (assembly GCA_023313725.1). Classification (NCBI taxonomy): domain Eukaryota; kingdom Metazoa; phylum Arthropoda; class Chilopoda; order Lithobiomorpha; family Lithobiidae; genus Lithobius; species Lithobius niger. Next base: position 61,627 of record JAHWFP010139272.1, read on the forward strand.
AATTTTTGGTGATTTGGTTATTCAAAAAAATGCTACCACAATGCACGTAAGTTTAAAACAATAACTGTTTGTCGTTGTTCTGCTGTGTGATTAGGTGTGGTTTGTCAAAAAGGGTTAATTTGGATCAATCGCAGCGCAAGTTTAACGTAGGTTAGCCACAAAAGTAATTAAGAACACTTGTTTGAAAACTGGTCGCGATTTAGTCTGAGAGGTGAAACATGGGTTAACATTAACATGGTCACTCCATCGTAGAGCCCTAAATACCTTCCATTACTGCTGATGCAACTGATGGTTATTGGAGGAAATTTCATGTTAGTCAGGCAGCGTTTGAATTTTTAATTTTGCGTTCTTTAGATGGGCTTGCAGACAATTTTTTTTAACTGGTCATTTTAACGTGTTATTTCGTAATCGGTACTATTTTGAAAAAGTTCGAACCCTTACTTTGAGTATTATAAGCCATTAGAAAGTTGAAGGGTATATGTCTGAGCGAATTTTTGACAGTCTGAAATGCTGGTGGTGTTAAAAACAGTCGGCTGAGTTTTTACCAATACATCAGTACTTCGGACTGCCGAAAATCCGCTCAGAGATATACAATTTATATCCTTGAACTTTGAAATTGCATAATTGTGCTCCGTTTTTCTAATCGGTATTAGTTACACCGGTAGCTGAAAATATCAGTAACAATGCGCATAAAAAAAAACGTGTACTGTTATTTATGTGCCGTTGACTTCCGAGTTCACAGGAAAATCGAAAAATGCGAGTTTCATGAATCGGAATAATAATATTAATAAAATTCATCCATTAACGGAATGGAAACGTCAGGACAAAGTGAAATGCCACTTATGTCACGTCCACAGTAAAAATGTCTAGTTGAATACAACTACCGTCCAATGAGAAAATTAATAATACACTTCGTCAGTACTACGGGCTAAAAGTCTAAAAGTTTGGTTTTAAAAATCATGATGATCATTATCAGCCTCAACGATATCGGATGGAAGAGCGTTCCATAGTCGTTCTGCACGCAGGAAGAAAAACTTGTGTCAACAGTTTAATGTAGCGTTGCACCAATCGAAGCACCACATGTGACCATGAGTGTGTGTGTGTCTGCTTTACAAGTGATTAACAGCGGCATGTCATACTGGTATGGCTTACCTGAGCACCTTGCACCAGTGAATAACAAATATGCAGGTCGATCTGATGACGCCTAAAAAATAGACTCACCAGGGATAAGGGCAGCCAAGCGTTCAGCATACGATAAATCTCGAACAGATTTAAATAAATTTTCGATAAAATCTGATAAATCAGGATAAAGCGAATACATAGTTAGTGCATTAAGATTGGTCTTACGATGTGTGTTTGAACAGTGGCAGGTCTTGAATAAAGCTAAGGAAGAGTCTCTAATCCTGATGAAGCGCACTGTAAGCACCCACTCATGTGGTCTGGGGCTGAAGCATTTTGTAGATGCCGGTTTTTCTGAATCCGGTTCTGCCAAATTTTAATTAGTGTCATAAATGGATAATTCCCGTTTTGGCGAATCCTTCCCCCCCCCCCCCCCCAAATTATCTGCCTCTTCTGCAATTGAATAATAGAAGCTGCCAACGGGTGCAACCATTTCTAGGTCTAGATGGGTAAAGTTTAAAAAAAACAACTAAATCCTATTTACGTGATGTAATAAGAAAATATCTTGCCATGACGGCTGCATAAATGGAAATCTGACTTTTGCTTTTACTGTTATTCCTAGTAGTAATCCTGTGTGAGTGCATATGTGCTTTTGCAAATTTCAGGTTAGCTTTTAAACCTCGGGGGAAAAAAAACCTTTTCAAGTGAACTGGAGTTCAGTGACCATTAGTTTCATGCTGACAGGTCGCTGCATCGTGGCTATTGATTGGCAGTTGCATGTATACTGCTACCATTCCTTGAAAATGGTGACTTTCAAACAGTTGTCTGGATTGGCAAGCTAGAAGTGTTTGTACCTTGTTTGCATGACATTTCATTAAAGCACAACTTTAATATTAAAAGAGTTTAAAGTGAAGTACCGCTAGCCTTTTGCAGTCGCGTTTTCGTCAGTCATGGGATCGTCCACTTCAGGTAAAAAATTGCATACAATATACCATGCTTTTCAGTGTTTTAAATTTCACATCAATATCTAAAAACCTGTCTGTATTGATGAGAAAAATAACAGTTCATTGTTAGTACATTGGTTGATGAAGGAAGCCAGAAAGATGTGTAATGCATGTCGTCTTTGTGCATCTTTTTTCTTTTACCTTTTTCTGTGCGTTGTCCCGTCGTTTCCTTTGCTAGTTTCCAATTTTACCATGCCTCAGGGTGGGGCAATCTACCAAATCATAATGATAGTAATAATAATAATAAATTCATTGCTATTGCAATAGTCAAAGGAAGGATCAGGGTTGATCGCTAACACCTCACCTGTATTTAAAAACAATTCAAACAAAATATAAAAAAAAGACAAAATATTTAAAAAGAAAAAAAACATTAAAATTTGTGAATGGGCGTACAACAGTTGGATGTTCGCACTTTACACATGGACAAACTTCGAGAGGTCAACTTGTTTTAATAACCTCTTAAAAATGTTTACGGATGGTGCCAAAACGACATCGGAAGGCAAATGGTTTTAAACATTGACAATTTTGTTGCAAAAAAAATACTTACGGCAGCCAGTCTTCGATAATTTAACTGCAGGCTTTAGTGAACGACCTCTAGTTCTTTCACAACCTCGAATGCAAAGTATTCGTCACTGTTTAGGTCGTACAAATCATGTAAAATAGCGTACGCAAGGACCAAGTCATTTACTTGACGCATTTCTAGTGTAGCGTGTCGGTAGATTTACAACTTTTAAGCATTCCTGATAAGATTTTATTATACTTCCCAGGAAGCAGCTTCACTGACTCACTGCACTGACTCTATTAGCTCAGTGTCTTTTATTATGGCGGGTGACCAGACTGGTGAAGCATAATCTAAAATGGGGCTTAACATATTCTTAAATTGTTATATTTATTTTTTAACAAATTTTAAAATTTTTTTAATTGTTTATTTATATTTATATACTACTAGTAAGTGAAATGTACATGTTGGAGCAATATTACGAAGTGACTTATTTGTACGTCATTCTTGTCTAGGATCTGTAATTTTCTTGGATTATTAATTATAGGATAAGCGTGAGTTTGGGTGACCCTTATTTTAAACTTGGTAATGTATAGCTAAACTTTTTTTTTATAATTTATTTGTTGTAATTAAGAGCGTGTGTCAGGTTTTTTTTTTGCTGTCAACATTGTGAGTTTGACAAGTTGCACAGATCACACACTTCCAGTGTGGATGAGATTTGCTGCTCCAAACGTTGTTTGGAACTTATATCGGATTCACATAAGCAATGTCCCTCTTTTACCCTTAAAGTTGAAATAGAAGTCAACTTGAAATGTTTGAATACCGATATTGGTGTAATGTGTAATTTTAGGTATATTACCAGAAATGTAGTTTTCGTATTTAATTACCAACACGCAACGCAAATGTTGTGAGGGATCTGCCGAGGACCCCAATCGACATGAGCGAGCACAACCCGGTGGTACATGTTTTCCGCTGTCAGCCAAGTGGACACCGGGGGTAATACCACTACTGGCTAAGGTACATATAGGCTTTTAGATTATACGGAAAGGACACAGGCTGGTAGTGAAGTGCTCAGGCCCGGAGCCAGACCACCGCCATGCATAGCACTGGTGGTGGGCAAAATTGTAGCATAATGGTCATTTTAAAATCGTGGATGTGTAATCCATATTTTTTTCCGACCAGAAAATAAAGTAAATTTTTCTTTTGTTTGGAATTCCTCCACTTCTTTCATTAATTTATTTACTAGCAGTCGTACCGGACTTCGCCCAGGGTTTTGTTTTGCCCGTGGTCGTTTCCCAGTTTTCGGTCATTGTTGCCTGAAAGTTGACTGAAACTTTTCTTTCTTCCTTTAATACTGCTCTTTTCTTCCCATCGTTTCCCCCCACTCCCCTCCCCCTTTCCTCCCATTATCTCCCCGCCCTTTTCCTTCCGAACCCTGTCCTGTTTCATCCCCCTCTCCTATCCCTTCCCTTCCCATCTTTCTACCCGACCCTCCTCTTCCCTTTGCATCCTGCTACCCGACCCTCTCTTACCTGACCGTCTCCTTCCCTTCTCCCCTTTGTTGCACGTAGTTGAATATGGATGGGTAGTTGAATTAATTACTGCCCCTCCCTCTAGTCCTGCTCCACATTCTTTTGCTCGAACTGACAAAAACTGGTTTGGTCTCCATCCCAAACGACCCCAAAAACTTACTTTTTATGTTCAGTTAATGCGTAAACGTATGCTTAATGGTAATAGATGCACTGCTCCCCCTCATCTCTTTAGTATGGCATTAAAGTGCCAAGAGTAGGGCTAACAGAACCACTTGCTGAACACACTGGCATTCCCTGTCCACTGGGGTCACGCCCCCCCCCCCTCCACTGCCAATCTATCACTTTGGGTTGAGATCCGTACCGTGTGAGAATAATAAACCATGTCCTTCGTGCAATGACGTCTTTTAAGACTTGCCGCTGGGAGATCAAATTGTTCGTGGAGGCAACAATGCCAATTTCAAATAAAAATTTTTTGCTGGCCAAAAATTAACATGCTCACCCATTTTCATTTTTTGGGTTCTTACAGTACTTTGCTTTTGTGGTTCTCGTTGTTTTGTTGTGAAACGTACTCCACAATATAAGATTTTCATATTTTTTTCCTATCAGGTTAATTTTGTCAAGCATGAGTCCGATGTGTTTTGGGAGCCGGGTTCCTGGCTATACTGTGGTTATATCCTGGCTACAGGCCTGGAAAGTTAAAGGGCCCATTCATTGAATTTGTAAATTAATTACGATATTACCTAGGCCAGGCCCCTACTTACAATTTTTGCGCAATATAGGATTTTTGCTTATTTTTATAGGAGGTGTGGTGGTTGATAACTGCCAGATTGTATTATAATGTTCATTGGTCATATAGGACAAGTAATCCTCACAGATAATCCGCGTACTTTACCAGTTTTTTTTTTTTTTTTGTGGTAGCTTGCAATTGCCACATGCATTGAAAGATAGTATTGATCCATCGTTTTTCTTTAAAAGTTTTTGCTAACTTATGGATTTGAAGGCTTTTATGCCGATTAAATTGTATCGAATTCTAACTTTTTTGTATTTTATATTCAACTAGACTGGTTGCTATTTTTATTCTTAATTTTACACACAGCGTTAAACTGATATATTCACTTCATTTGTTTTAATGTGCTGGGACATTATTTTATCCTCTTTTATCGATGTGAAAGAAATCGTCAGGTTTGCATCACCTAAGTGTTTTTATCTATGTTTTGAATATACATCAGGCTGTCTTTTCATTGAACAGCCTAGTGCACCTAAAAATGATTCTTTATAGAGAGAGTAGCGTACTGTTCTTGAAAATGAAGGCCTGTTTACAAAGAACAACCTAGTGTACCACTTTTTGTTTAGTACTACAGACAGTACTGTTCTTGAAACTGAAGGTCTGTTTACAAAGAACAACCTAGTACACCACATTTTCTTTAGTACTACAAAAAGTACTGTTCTTAACACAGAAGGCCTGTTTACAAAGAACAACCTAGTGTACCACTTTTTGTTAGTACTACAGAAAGTACTGTTGTTGAAACTGAAGGTCTGTTTACAAAGAACAACCTATTGCACCCCTTTTTGTTTAGTACTACAGAAAGTACTGTTCTTGAAACTGAAGGTCTGTTTACAAAGAACAACCTAGTGTACCACTTTTTGTTTAGTACTACAGAAATTACTGTTCTTGAAACTGAAGGTCTGTTTACAAAGAACAACCTAGTGCACCACTTTTTGTGTAGTACTACAGAAAGTACTGTTCTTGAAATTGAAGGCGTGTTTACAAACAACAACCTAGTGCACCATATTTTTTAGTACTACAGAAAGTGCCATTCTTGGAACTGAAGGCCTGTTTACACAGAACAACCTAGTGCACCACAATTTTTTTTAGTACTACAGAAAGTGCTGTTCTTATGTAATACTGTAGGTCTGATTACAAAGAACAACCTAGTGCACCCCTTTTTGTTTAGTACTACAGAAAGTACTGTTCTTGAAATTGAAGGCGTGTTTACAAAAAACAACCTATTGCACCCGTTTTTGTTTAGTACTACAGAAAGTGCTGTTCTTGAGACTGAAGGTCTGTTTACAAAGAACAACCTAGTGTACAACATTTTTTAGTACTACAGAAAGAACTGTTTTTGAAACTGCAGGCCTGTTTACAAAGAACAACCTAGTGTACCACTTTTTGTTTAGTGCTACAGAAAGTACTGTTCTTAAAACTGAAGGCATGTTTACAAAGAAC